>PVHY01001775.1:94843-142377 GCA_004024945.1 Uropsilus gracilis
CAGACAACAAGAATTGCTGGCGAGGATGTGGAGAGAAAGGAACACTACTACACTGTTGGTGGGAATGTAAACTAGTCCAACCACTATGGAAAGCTGTATGGAGGACCCTCAAGTTAATGAAAATGGAATTACCATTTGACCCAGCAATTGCTCTCTTGGGAATCTACCCAAAAGAGACCTATATGTGGGTACAAAGGGATACCTGCGCTCGGATGTTTGCTGCAGCACTTTTTATAATTGCAAGGACATGGAAGCAACCTAAATGCCCCAAAAGAGATGACTGGATGAAAAAAATGTGGTATATATACACAATGGAATATTACTCATCAATTAAAAATGACAAATTTGATGAATTTATGGAAACCTGGATGTACCTAGAAGTAATCATTCTAGCAGAAACGAGCCAGATAGAAAGGGACAGAAACCAAATGGTTTCACTAATATATGGTCAACCAAATGAAACTGCACAAGGGGAGAATGGGGACCAGCTGGGGCGGGTGGGAAGGGGAGGTGGTGGGTGACCCCCAGGGACTGAAATGATGTGAAATATATATAAATAAATAAATTTAAAAAAATAAAGTTGCACAAATGGAACTGAAAATTCTGGTGTAAATTTTAATAGTTTATTTAACCCAAGTACAAGCATCAAACCAGGAAGCTAACACTGATATAACACTGTTAACTAATTTACAGTTCAAAATGTCCAACCAAGGAGCCCAATTGCATTTATTTGTCATGTTGCGGAAGTTGCCATCAATCTAAGAATAGTATTCAGTTGTTATCATGATCTTACATGTTTGAAGAGAAATGGACAGTTATTTTGCATATTTTGCCATTTGGATTTGTCTGATGTTTCTTGATTAAAGTTAGATTATTCACTTTTTGTAAGGACCTCACAGGCACAATACTGTGTTCCTCTTAGTGCATTGTAGAAGGAGGCATATTATGTCCATATATACCATTACTCATGATGTCAACTTTGACAGTTTGGTAAAAGTGATGTCAAATAAAATTCTCCATAATAAAGCCACTACATTTTTTATAATAAATAATTATCTTGTGGGTAGATAATGTCAAATCATGCAAATATTCTTTTTCTTATCATACTTTCACCTACTCTTTTTGATGTTCATTGAAGATTCTTGACTGTAAAGTTTTTACTGCGATGTTTGCTAGATGTTTATTTCCATAATTTCTTTTGCATTTATTAATAGAATTTTACTCTAAAGAAGAACTCCCATTTTCCCCTCATTTATTTATTTGTTCAAATATATAATTATATTGGCACGACTTATGGGTATTTATTCTTATGATTTATTATTCAATGTTATACATTTTTTGTTCAAGGTGCTCAGATTTAATCATGAGGATTTTTTCAAATTTGTTCTTATCTTCTTTCTACAAGTTCTAATAATTGGTTTTAAGCATTTGCATACCTTTTGGAAGCATGGCTGTTTTGTGCTCATTTACAGTTGTGCTTTTCCCACTCACTCTTGGAATCAGTCATTTCACCAGTGTCCTATCATTTTCATTGAAAATGGTGTTCAGAAAACAAAATATACTGTTATGGTGGTGGTGTTTCTTTTAAGTCTTTACAGTAGTTATATATAGGCATCTATAAAAATATCTGTTAAATACTGTATATTTATATATGTATATTATTTGAGCTTAATATATATTCTATGTGTATATACATGTTAAATATGTACATGATACATATTAAAATTATATACTCCAGTTCTAATCCACTATTCTGGGGTTTGTTCATGCCGACCTCAGTTCTTTCTTATAGCACCTTTCTCCTACAATGAAAAACCTGGTTCCCAGTCATATTTACTTTTGACATTCTGAAGTCCTATTTACATAATTACTAATCATATGCGTGTGAAAAATTTACTATCTGAATTAGAATATTTGCGTGAAGTTCATTTTGTTTTCTCATGAATGTAATAAGCTTGATTTTGTTGATAACTTAGGCGTTTTCTGAACTTAGTAGTTCAATTATGATGAACTTCGTTGTGATTAAACTTTTATTTACCCTGTTAGGTTCTTGAATGTGTTACTGATATCTTTCATAAATTTTGTCAAGTGTTTCAGTCATTATGCCTTGCATGTCTGTATATATTTATATATGTAGATACAAATTCATTGAGAAAAAAATTCAGAGATTTTTCAGAGAAAGATCTATAATCTGAATAAATTTGTGTCTACACATATATAGATATATACAGACATGCAAGATATAATGACTGAAACTTATTACAAAATTTGTGAAAGATATCAATCGCACATTCAAAAACCTAACAGGGTAAATAAAAGTATATATAATGTGTGTGTGTATACACACACAGAGATCTGAAATTCCAATTACTTATATGTTAGACTATAGTTATTTTTTAACAGGTGACTAATTTGTTGATTCTTTATTTGCCTGTGTTGTGTTCACTTTACAATGACATTCTTTCTATAAGTTATTTACTTAAAATATTACATATTTTCAATTCCATGGTTTCTAATTGGTTCTTTTTAAAATTTTTGTGTATCTTTTTCAGCACTCCAACTTCTTACTTATTTCTTATATTTCTACATTTTATGTTAACTTTTAACTCACTTCTACTGGTTATTTTTAAGTGCTTTGTTTCTGGATCATTTGTTAGTCTATTTTTATTGGTGAATTTATTCATTATTCTGGTACATATTTTCAGCTTCATCTCTCTCTTATATTTTAATTTTAAATAAAATTCTGTGTATAAAACATTATATATTGTATATTGTGATCTATTCTCTTCTCTATTCTATTCTATTCTATTCTATTCTATTCTATTCTATTCTATTCTATTCTATTCTATTCTATTCTATTCTATTCTATTCTATTCTATTCTATTCTATTCTATTCTATTCTATTCTATTCTACTGTGTTCTACTCTACTCTACTCTACTCTACTCTACTCTACTCTACTCTACTCCACTCCACTCCACTCCACTCCACTCCACTCCACTCCACTCCACTCCACTCCACTCCACTCTACTCTATTTGTCTCTTTGATTGGATTGAGCTGTGTTGAATCTGGACTTCAGTCTTGCTTAGTTTGAGTCAGCAAGTATTAAATGTCCTTGGTGTGGAATCAAGGCCTTTCATCCTGCAAGTCTTTGTGTCCTCTCAGAATTGGAAAAATATTTTGGTTTTTCAGTCTAGCCCTGTTTTTCATCTTACTGCTTTCTCTTCAAAAGTCCTAAGGGGGGAGAATTGTTGATTGACAGGAATCAGATGTGAATATGGGGGTCTCTCTTTGATTTCTTATGCTGATCTATACTTTCTTTAAAAAATTATATTTATATGTATATATATATACATATATAAATATAAGCTTCTTTTCTCCTATTGAAGTCATAACTTTCTCTAAGGGCTAATCTGAAGGTTGATAGTGTGATTTTGGTGTTTACACAATCATTTTTTCTATAGTTAGGAAAGCAATATCAGTAGTTCTTGTTAACAATGAGTTATGGCAGACACAGAGCTATGCAACCTTTGGGAAAATACTCTTGTAAAGGCATTATTTTAAGCAAGAGTGATTTTAATTTATTGAACTGTCTTTAATCTAATCACATTGAACATTATAAATCAAGTAGATCCTATTTAATTGATTTACAATCATCCTATAAATCTTATTGTAAACATTAAAATAAATAAATTATAAAATCTAGCTGTTTGGATTCTATCTGTGTTTAATAGCATTGACAGTAATACCAAAACCTATTACAAATAAACATCATTGCTGTTACTGATGGATCATTAGGACACTGAGAATATGAGGAATTTATTTGGCAAAATGATGGCAGATAAAATTCAGTATTGTTGAATAACTATTTAAAAGATATCTTGCAAGGAATTATAACTGGGAAATACTCTAAAATTTACATGTCTGTATATATTTGGACTCAAATATGAACTTGAACTTACACTGGAAATAAAGGTGGGATAGATTCTCAAGAGTGACTTACTTCTCTATATTCCCCCTCCCCCTCTCTCTCACTCTTTCTCTGAAACTATGATCCCAACATGGGCAGTGTATTTGTTCATAAAATTTACGCATTGCCATTAGTGGTGCCTGCAAAACACAGAAGCCTAAAACTGATAAGGGTTCTTCCTTTTATTACTTTGTTGCAAATCCTGGGTGGAGAAGATAAAATGGATCACCAGGAGGGTGTGTGAGGGGAAATTGGAGCTTTTGATTTTTAGGAGGATAAGGAAAAAAAGAGAGATAAAAAGGAGCAGAGACTGAGAGGGAAACAGACTTTTGGGAAGGGAGAGACATGAGAATGGTGGGCTGGTAAAGAGTAGCCCAAGTGACCAAGTTGGACGGAAGCCCCCAGGAACAGGGAGCTGGTGGTGGCAAGGAACAATGGTGGCAGAGTGTCCCACAGAAGAGTAGCCAGTGTGGAGAGCCTGGCACTGCAGCAAGGTGGCATGGAAAGTTGGTACCTGGATTTAGCCAGGGGTTTGGAAAGCTGATTTTTGTAAGCATTTGTTGAAAAAGTTTGAAGAGCCTTGGAGAAGCAGAACAGCTTGGAACACTGGAGAGAGAATAAGCAAAGAGAAGCAGCTAGAGAAAGATTGAATTTTGCAGAATGCCTGCCTCAGGTTTGGAGGGGCAAAGGGACATCACCACGGACATGGGCCTTTGGGATCTTTGGGACTAAAAATGATGACTGGAGTAAGATAACTGGCCATGTGTGGCTTTAAGGACTTTTTGTTTCTCTGTTAATTTTCCTTGTAATAAAACCCTGTTGTAAAATTGCATTTGGCTGGCAACTGCTACACACAGGTGGTAAAAACTTGAAATAATCTGAGTGGCAGAAGTTGCATTTTAAAAGTACTGTTTTTTTCCTTTGGCTTGTTGGTTGGAGGCTTCTGCTGCATATGACCCAACATCATCTTCATCTTCTTTCTCTCTTTTGCAGTTTTTCAAGGTTTGTATAAGAAAAAGGAAATATTAAAAATAAATGAGAACATTTCTGTATGTGGAGTAACTTTTTTGAGAATCACTTTTATGCATGTATTAAAAGGAAATTGAAACTATGTCACTTGAAATTGTTGATTCTTACATCGACCCTGTTTTTGAAAGGAAAAATGCAAGGAAGATTTGACAAAGAACTGTTAAAAAAAAGTGGCTTGTAGAAGTGGTTTGAAAAATAGAAAATATTCATATAGTCTATTTGGGGAAGCTTTAAGATCAAGGGCTTTTGAATGCTGTAAGTGAAGAGTTGACTGTTTTAGAAATATAGGACTTATACATTAGATTGATATTTCTTTCAAATTTCAGCAATTTGTAACCCCCCCAAACCAGGATGAGTTCTGTTATCTGCAATTAAATATACAATGTTAGTAAATATAGACTGGCTGCCCAATGCAATCTTAAGACTGAAAACCTACCAGCAAAGTTCACCTGGTTCCAACAACACAGTCCCTCACCCAATAAAAGAACACTGCCACAGGAAAGAAAGAGACTAATAGACTTAACACAGACTAGTAAACAACAAAGAGAGAATGGAGAATGAAGGGGGCACCAGAGGTATCCCAAAAACCATTTACTAAGGTTGTGATTTAAAGAATAAAAAGAAATAAATAAATAGAAGAAAGATAAATTTAGACAGCAGATTAGTGATGCCTGAAGTTAGAGATAGAAAAGAGATTGACCATAAATAGGCATGAGAAATTTTTTTCTCAGGTTGTAGCAGTGTTCAAAATTGGGATTGTAATGATATTTGCATGACTATTAATTTAGTAAAAATTATTGAATTCTGTACCTAGAATGGATACATTTTATGGTGTGCAAATTATATTTCAATTAAATTATTTTTACAAAGAAAAAAATAAATGTACAATGTATTATCTCAAGGGTAATTCTCTAATATAAGCAATAATTGATAAATTATTTGACAATTATTGCTTACCAAATATGTTCCAAATATGAATTGAATGGCTGAATATGTAGCAATAATAATAATGAGAAGGGTGACTCATATTTCATCATCAAATGGAATCCTTAAAAATGTGGTACTGATAGTGACAGCAGCTATTTCTCTCCCTCTGTGTCTATGTAGGTGCCTCTTTTCTCCTACTCCTAATAAACCTGTCTTTTAAAGTGAAAAAATAATTTCAAAATGTGGTAATATCAATAATTGTATATTGTCTAATATATAAACTACTCTTAAAGTGAACTAAAAAGGCAGTCACTTTAAGGGTTATTGACATAAAGGAGAAAAAAATGAATATTTATAACCCTATGTAATAACTGCACACTAAAGATTTCTATATGGGGTGAAAGAGTAGAAATGCTCTTGTGGCAGTTTGCTTCTAGGTTAACCCTCACTCCCAGTAATCCTTCTCTAAAGATATGCCCTGTGGAGTCCCCTTATTTACTGGAGATTGCCCTGTGTGACAAAGGATGCTCTACCTTGCAAGACCCTTCTTGATCTTCTGGATACCTGTTTTCAGAGTGCTATTCAGTCTTAGGAGGGATTAAACTACTTTAAGTGGCAGGCTGAGAAGATCACATGGAGAGGCCCACCGAGGAGACTTGAGACCATAAAAGAAGAGAGCTCACCATAAAGTTAGAGTCAAGAGTGTTTCTAGCTCCCAGTCATTTGCAATCAGCTCTGCAGTATAACATGGAGTGAATAGGATGGAGAAGGTTTCTGCTGTTAGATAATTTGTAATCTCTTAGAGAAAAAGGCAATAAGCAACATGAACAGGATGAATTTTATTATTAAAGTGAATGAATAATAAGTGAGGCAAAAATATTAACTTAAAAGGATTAAAAAGTATTACTGAAATTAAATATATGCCAATATTTGCTAAGGTCAAAAAGTGCAGTTGAAGTGTGGTAGCAAGAGTAAAGAAGCCAGAGGGTAATAGGTTGAGGAGAGATTGAAAAGAAGGAAATGGTAACATCAGTCTGCATAACTTATTCATAGGTATGAGATGCTGGATATTATGTATATAGACATTTTCTGGAGATCTACGGGAGAACAAGAGATGATTTATAGGAAAAATATGGAAAATTTCAACTCTTTACAAAAAAATTTACAAAAAATTACAACTTCTTACAAAAAATATATTTAAGTAAATATTGAACTCTCACTTTGTTTAGCTTAAACTATTAGAAAATTTTGATATTGTTTCATTTGTGCTCAAACTATTCCTCTGTTTTTCTGTATAATTTTGAAACAAATCCTTACCATGAAATTTCATTATTAAATATTTACAGCATGTCTCTAAAAATACTTTTTTCTAAACTAGTCATATAGTACAATTATATTACCTAGAAATTAACAATGATTTCTTAGTATTATTAAGCAACAGTGTTCACATTTTTTCTATTGCCTCATAATTATTTTTGCCATTTGTCTAATTCAATATGAAATGAGGATTTTCTTTCTAATTTCATTCATATACCTTTGTTAATGTAATAGTTTTATAAGACTGTGTAGGTTTCGGAATTATAATTGACATCTGTATATGATACACTATGGTCCCCACCACAAGTCTAATTTTTTTATTTTAACTATTTTATTGTGGTAACATTGGCTTACACAAGTCTAATTTTTATGCACCACCATAGAGTGAACACCATTTCCCCACGTAAACTGTTCCCTCATCCTTTCTCCTCTAAGAAGGCTAACACTCTCCTCTAAGAGTTAATTTTTATTTAGTTTCATAGTTTTTATTCCTTTTTTAAAAAGTTCCAGGTGCACAGCTTTTTTTTTGACATCTATGTACACTTCATTACCATTACTTAAATTCTAGTTTTCAATCAATACCATGCAACTAGCACACATTTTACCTTTATCCCTTCCCCTTCTGATAACTATCATTCTATTGTCAGAATCTAAGGATTTGCTTTTGTCTAATGAAACATCTTTTCATTGAAGTAACTTTAGTTTACAATATTATATATGATCCAGAGGTATAGGTTCACACCTCTTCAGATGCTTATCTGCACATACAGCGAAAGCCACTATTAGTTCTCCACCACTGTCCACTGTACTCTCTCTCAGTATTGACCCTTGGTATCCTGAATTAGCCTGAATTCTACAGACAGATTTCTAGGATTTATTTGGTTTAGTTTTGTCTGTTCCTTTGTTTTGGTCTTCATATTTTACATATAAGTGATATCTTCTTGTATGTCTTTCTCCTTTTGACTTATTTCTCTTAGCATAATACCCTCCAGGTCCATTCACACTGTTGCAAATAGCAGCACCATTTGCAATTTAATACATTAAAAAAATAAACATTCACATATGAAGATGATGAAATATGGTGTGGTAGTCCATTGTGTATCTACACTTTTTTTTATATATATATATATCTGCTCAGATGCTGTTGGGCATTTAGGTTATTTCTTGAAGTCTTGATGTACCTACCATGTTTTATTTTTTTGTCTATTTTGTTACTTTAGATTTCATATTAAAATATATCTGTAGCAATAACTTACAAAGATAAACTGCTTTTACTTTTGTAGCAGGTAGTGCTATGGTTTTTTTTATTGTAGATTTTTTTTACCTCTGCTGTGTTCTCTAGTTGCAGTACTTTACATAGCAATTTTTGAGTCAGAGACTGGGGGTGAGTAGACTTGGGGGTGTGCAGCAGTTGCTGTGAGTGTGCTAGGACTAGAGTTTTTACTTTTGTAGTACCACCACTATTCCTCCTTTCTGGACTTTCAGACCAGACACTGCCATCTATGCACTGTCAGCTTGCTTTTGGAAGTCATCTCCTGTCTAGAGGGGTGGGATTGGGGGTGGGGGTTTAGTGCATTCCAGCATGCATGTGCAATCAGGCAGGTTTAAGTTGATATATATGACTGTAGGAGGTTAAGACATTTCAATCCAATAAATATTTCTCTAAAGTGGGTGATAAAGTCACCAACTGAAAGCTAGGGCTTGATATTTCTCCATTACTGATAATGTGAGTTTTCATGATCCGTTACCATTTCTTTTCTCTTGTTGTTAATGTTGATGACTTTACCTGGAACAAGGTATGCATTATAGACATGGTCACAAGTCATTATTCTATAGCAAAGCAACCATGTTGCTATTTTGATATAAATGCATTCATACTTCACAAATATTCATATCACAAACATTTGTACATGAATGTACAACTAGAAAGAGATTGTATCTGCTATTATATTGGTGCTTTGAATTAACTTTTTTCTTTTTAATTGTCCACCTTCCACCTAAATTGCTGCTCTACCCTGTTAAATATTAAAAAACTAGCATATTTTCTTACACATTCTCTCATTATTTATATAATTACATATAGACATATGCATGTGCACACACATGTTCATCATCTATCTATAAATGTACATATATTTTTGTTGTTATCCCAAATAGAATGATCAATCATACATTATTTTGTGCTTTTACTCTCATACAAAAAGTCATGGAAATTCTTCAAATCATTTGCTATAATTTTAATGTTTTTTGATAGTTATCTATATATTTTTCTAGAATATGAAATAGCATAATTTAGCAAACCATTTTTCTAGTAGATATATTAATATTTCCCCCCAGTGTTTTTGCCATTTCAAATAATATTGCTATTAATATTCTTATAAGTCATATTCTCATGTACTGGTGCTTTTATTTTTATGAGATAGGTTCCCAGGAATACTATTTCTAAGATCCAGAGTGTATTCATTTTTAAAAGATACTGCCAGATTGCTTCATGAAAAGGATATACAGTTTGACATTTCTACTCCAGGGAAAATCATATCCTTTTGCTGGGCTTCTCACCATAGAAGACCTTTCTCTCTCTTTTTAGAAAAGATTTGAGTCTAATAACTATGAATTATATTTTATTGCTAATCTAATTTACATTTTGCTGACAACTAGGGAAGTTGGACATTTTTTATTTGCTATTTTGCATCTTACTTTGAACCTAACAAATATATTTTCCCTATTTGTTCTTTTGGGCATTTCATCTCATTTTAAATTTGAAAGAAATTTTTTGTGTTTTGTGTGTGTGTGTGTATGTGTGTGTGTGTGTGTGTAATCTGTGTTTTCCAACTACTTAACAGATATCTTTTTAACATTTGTTTGATTACTGTTTATATTTTGCATTAAAATATATTATTGAATCAAGTATATATTATTCAATAAATATTTCCTTTATTATCTAAAATTTTCTAGTCCCATTTAAGAATGTCTGTTCTACCTCTTGATAAATATGTAATCTCTTATTTTCTTGGAAAACTTAATCCCTTAATGTACCTAAAGTTAATTCTTTATATTTAACAGATTCTATGAGTTGGTTTATTCTTTAATTTCTCAAATTCTGCCCTCTTTTGTAATCAATTCTAGAAGTAAATAATACTTGATATGTGAGCCTTGTTTGAAGTTTGGGGGCCTTCTGAACCTGGATGGGCTTATAAGCAAAAGTCTTTAGAGAAGACATACTTTTCTGACTAAAAACAAAAAACATTTTTGAAAACAGACAAAAAAATCCATGAAACACCTCCCCCTATATGTTTGTCTTCTTCTTTCTGTCTAAAATAAATATACCTCAGGTTCTTCAGCCATCTTGCAATGAGGATGAGGGAGAAGAAAGTTAGAAAAGGGGTTGTGTCCTTGAGCAACTGGCACAGTTGAATTATACTCCATTAGATTTATGTGAAAAAACAACCCACCATGTGATTAAGTTACTCTGCCACAATACTTTTTTTGTTACTTAAGACTTAAAGCAACCCTATTCAGCTACAGGGAACAACATATATTTTTACATATGTATCTATAGTTAGTTGTGCTATAATCTATCTTTTCCCTCTGCTAAAATGTCATCTTCATCATCTATTAAATTACCATATATATTGAGGTTTATTTTTGGATCCTCTATTCTGTTGTATTGAGTTATCTCTTTAGCTCCATGTCATTAGCATATTGATTTGATTACAATGATTTTATTTACACACACATCATAGCAATTTCATTGCCCTGGATTTGACAGTAGTTTTAAAATTGTTCACTCATTCAAAGAACAAGTAGTTTTCAAGAGTTCTAACCATTATCTTATAAGGATAGTGCTCCTGAAGAAGTGAATTATAGGAGGTGAAAAAGTAATAAAAGTAGCACAGCTTCGTAGTCAGGGAATTCTCATTTAATCCCCGCTTGTCAATTTTAGACCCTGTCCATGTTCTTAAACATTCTGAGTTCTTATGGACTCATCCATAAAATTAAGATTGACAGTTTAGCATCCCTGGAGTCCCTGTGAGCTCTAACAGTCTGTCTGGCCGGGACATTTCCCTGTCATGTAACTGTATCTTCCTTATAGTAATGAATTCACTGTTTCCATAGCTTGAATCCATCATTTTCAAATAATATGAGTTATCTATGTCCTAAAAATGAAATAGACCAACTAACTTTCGCTCTCTTCATCTTGTTTGGGAGCACATTGTGTTACCTTCTGGGGAAGGGGATAAACGGAATCTTACTTGGCTCCCCTCATGGTGACTTCATATCATCTTGAAATAGAGAAGAGACAGGCAAAGAGATTTATAATTCTGAGAGTTATGATATTAGAGGAAATGTTGGATTCATGTTGGGATGGAAGCATACTTTATGTGGGACTAGAATTTGTATGAGTTTATAGTACACAGAGTCAGTACTACTTAATCATATTATTTCTTTTTGTCCTCTATCTTATCCTTGCAACATTTCAGCTTTTTGCACACACACAAATTATTTTTGAGCACATAAAGATACAAAAGGTCAAATCATATATCACAGAATTTTTCATCTACATTATGAGAAAAACTATATTGGAATAATAATTTAAAGTGCATTTAATTCCAATACTAGACTATTTCAGGATGTTGATTTAAAATGAATGAAATCAAGAATTAAGAGGGGTTCTCATTTTCTCTGATATCAATTAATATCACAAATTGATTCTGGTTTTCTAGGTCATGGTTTTTCCTGAAAATTATGACAGATGGATTGAACAGTAGATTGAGCCTCTCAAATTTATTTTCCTTTGTTAAACTTTAGACTAACTGGGGAATTTTGGACATTTTAATTCATTTTAAGAATTACTCTTACAAATAATATCCAATGACCTCAATTCCGATCATTTGCAGAAACTCACAACCTTATAGAGATTACAATAAGAATAATGATTCATAGATAATGAATTTTTGTATTTCTCAGTAATGTTCCTATGGCCAGAGAAATATGAAAGATCATATCTACTGGGTCCTGTCCTATCTGTCTCTTTCTATTTTCTGTTTTTTACCTGTATGCTGAATCTTTAACTTTCCTAGGGAAGTAGAATCTAGGAGAGATGGTAAAAAAAAGTAGGAAAATTAGGATCAAACTGGATCACATTTTCTTTATATTAAGAGTTTAAAACTACCAGGGATTTAAAACTACCCCACTTTTCCTTTTCTGATTTTCTTTCAAAGACAATAAATTGAATCTAATGCCTTTCCTTATCTTCATCAGGAACATGGAAGTATCTGGTATTATTGCACCATTTGAAGAGGAAAAAAATCAAATAGCTGGAAGTGAACAAAGTATAGAGTTAATGCATGTCATGTTCACAAAACTGCCCCACCATAGTTATTGATATTATCTATAGATATTCTTTAGAGACTTGAATACAGTATGATAAAAAAAATGTAAGGAATAGTTTAATGTGGTCAATTAACAATGATGACTTTGTGGCATCCTGATAATACCTTATAGCTAAATTTCCTGTAGTCTTTATGCCAGAAGAACTTACTGCTTCAGTTTTCTAAGACATATATAACATGTTTCTCAAAACTTTCAAAGACTGCAATACTTCATATACTTGCTTATTAGCTTTATCACACTAGACAGGTAATAAGACCTCTCTTAACTCCTTTTCCTCATTTGCAAAATGAAATGAAAATGAAACTAAGAATGCATGTACAGTACATAAGCA
This sequence comes from Uropsilus gracilis, assembly GCA_004024945.1. Taxonomy (NCBI): domain Eukaryota; kingdom Metazoa; phylum Chordata; class Mammalia; order Eulipotyphla; family Talpidae; genus Uropsilus; species Uropsilus gracilis. Next base: position 107,811 of record PVHY01001775.1, read on the forward strand.
CAATGTCTATACAGAGTCAACATTCAGTAAATTATCTATTATCATCAGACATGTACATATATATCTCATGATTGACCTTACCAAGGTCAATAAAAGCCACCAAGAAGCTTTCTTGTTCATAGTAAGGCCACATCATCTACTATCTCTGTTGTGGAAGCCATATGGTAGTCTCTACTATTCCCAATTCTTTCTGACCCATGAAAAAGTAAAGAAGAAAAACAGATAGTGCTTGATTTTTTGTCTTCCTCAGCTGAGGTGTTACCAGTGGTGGAAATATTTGTATAAGGAGCTGATTTAAAATATTGTAGATAGACCATAGCTGTGACTTTTCTCCCTTCCTGTCTCATTTTGTTCAAAGTTTAAAAAGGGGATAAAATAATAGATGAATAAGTTGAAACAAAAACATTATAGTATCGTAAAGGAAACAATCAAATTAATTAATTACACTCAGAGAAAACAAATACATAGTGTTATATTCTTTGAATATTTTGACATTGCATACATGATTTGTTTAAGAAAATTAAGGCAGAGACTTTAACATATCCTGCCCAAGAATGCAGAATCATTAGTGAGATTTAAATAACTGATATTTTGCTTAATTGTTTCTCTGTGTACTTAGGGGTGTTGTCTGGGAAGTACATTTGTTTGCTTTTCCTTGGAATAAATGTATTAATTATACATAAAATTTTTTTTTATATTTCAGAGGCTTGGGAAAGGAATCTATATTTAAACACGTTTAAAGAGTAAAGTACAGTTTTATTATTCTTCACCATACTTGCTAGTCTATAACCTGTACCGTAGTGATTGCATGTCATCACTACATTTATCACTGATGAAATTTTAGATTTTAATTTATTCTAAGAATAAATTTATTCATCAAAGAGAGTCCCTATATCCATTGACTGTAGGAGAAAGAATCACAAGTTATGTTGTAAAACATGGGAGAATGTCAGGGATTCAGGGAAAAATTTGCAAATAATTTGATATGTTAAAACATTCTACTGATAATACATAACTACTAAATAATTTGATAATTTTAGTTGCTGCGAATATTAGCATGGAAGAATCCATTTTCAATATTTTCTTTTTACAGACAGCAATGTTAGATAGTCTAGAAAAGATGTAAGTCTATTAATATACCAATTACGATCCACAAAGGAATAGCTATTTATGTTTAGCTAATTTTTACTTCCAGATTGATGTTATATAATATTTATTTATGGTGGGATTGAGTTATCTCAAAGCAATTATTTTTTCAGCATCTTAAGCAATTCACAGGGATAACTGACATTGTTGACAAACAGGTGAGTGAAGCCTGCAACATTATTTTTTGAAATTATTCTCCAAACAGCTGTCACAAAAGATCCTGAATTCAGAGATGCTAGGTTAATAGTGTAGTTGTAGGGAATTAATTTGATGAAATTATATAAATTTTTCCAAGTAGTAAATAAATGACACCTTCCTTCAAAGTAGTTAAACAATCAGAAATTTAAGTGATGTGGGAGGTTTTATCAGTTTAGGTAATGATGGAATGGATGAAACACAGGGAAACAAGTTACTGTTTGAGGGAAAATAAACATATCAAAGAGAGAATACAAAGTGAGTCAATAGGGGTTAGAAATGGATAAAAAAATGAGAGCCTGATTTATTAAATAGCCCCTAAATGTCCACCCGTTTCATGAAATACTTACTGTTCTTTTCATTTAAACTATTCATTTTCTTTTTCTTTTTAATATTTTGTTCACCTCTATCACCTGATTCATTTGACTTTTGGTGCTTATTTTAAATATTTGGGTCGGGCAAGTCTGATGATATCTTATCACGGAACTAGAGGCAATGTGTTACTTGACTCCACATGCCATAACACTCACAACAGGAAACACAGTATGTTACATCTAGCATATTAAAAGACACAAGTAACATGAAGTGTATAAACAATATTTTGAATGTGAGCTTTCTACTTTTTTTAACAAACAAAAGAAATATAGCAGGGCTTCAAGAATGTATTCTCAGTCCATTTTCTAATTGAGACAAAGTATTACATAATTAATTAATTAATTAGAGTTCTATCTTAATATTCATCAAGTTCAATGGCTTCTCATGTTGGCTGGGAAAACCAGGTTTTGTTTCCAAAGTGTGTGTAGTAAGGAATATAACAATTAACCAATCAAGAGAAAATATTAAAAATAAGTGAGCTGCTCTTACAGAAGGCCAAATTATCTAATTTGAAATGTTATATTGTAAAGGTATTTGAGAAACTATTCTATCTGAACCTTGATAGTAGATATCAGAAACTGACAGAGTAAGAAAAGAAGGTGGCAATCCCTCCCCCCCTTTGTTCTCAAGGAGCTAACACATGTAGGAAGGAGATGGTAGAAACATATGTTTCTGATATAGTATAGTAGAGACTGCAGTTGTAAGCTGTGACAAGTAGCAAGCAGCAAGCTGGTGTCAAGTTGAACAAAGACTGAAATGTATGCATTAATCAGATACATTTCTTAAAATTTATAATAAAAGATTTGATAAAGTACTCCAGTTATAGAGAAAGCAATGGTGAGGCAGGTGAGAGAGCAAGCAAGTCATGGAAAATTTCAATGGAAAGAAATTTGAGTGAGGGATTAAATGGTGACATGGAGTTTATCAAGCCAGAAGGGTGGCATTTCAGGCAAAGGGAAACATCAATAATGGTACTGTGACACAGAGATTTCAAGAAAAATAACTAGAAATACTGATGTGTAACTATGTATTGACTCACCAGAGGTGGGAGCTGGCTAGAACCAGAGGTTCCTTGTTCTTTAAGGAGAATGAGATGGGAACTAGACTTCATTGTTTTCCCATTGATTCCACTGAGTTTATACAAGTTTCATTTTCTTATCTAATTATATCTCTCTAATCACCTCACTAAAAGTTATAAAAAAATTTGCAAAAATTTTGACCAGAGCAATCTTATTAAACATTTATGAAAAAAATCATTGGTGTAATCATGGCACTATTTCTCACAGAGGTGTCAGTGGTTAGGATAGTCTATTTATTCTTCAATATGGAGCAAAGTTAGTTGAAATTATGGAAGGTACCATTTTATAATCTTGGATGCTATACATAGGATATTCTTATGTTTTTATAAAATATGGCATGTTAGGATTGCAAGTTTGTTAAAAAAAAAAAAAAGCCTGAAAGGGAAAAAAGAAAGTTTTTATTCATTTGTCTTTTTGTTATTGTTCTCATTGGCTCCTTTCCTGAATAATGCACCTTTCTCTGAGTCATACACAATTCAGCTCGAAATGCCAAAGAATTTGAGTCTCTGGAGAAAACAGGATGGGCTTGCAGTCCTGTGCCAGGAGAGAAATCATGCTGGTACCTGAGGGACATGGCCCACAAGGGGATTCAAACACACAGCTTCTAACCTTATCTGTCACTCCTTGTGTATCAACTGTTTAATGACTCACATTTTTAAAGTAATGTCACAATTGTTACATCATTTCTTAACAAACAATACAATCCTATTTCTTCCTCTACTTATGCTCCAAATAACTCCTGGTTAGAGTCCAGAAATGTTTAAACAAAAGTCTCAAGACTAATTCAAGAACTAAGGTAAGGAACTGCTATCAGGTCCAAGTTTCTCATTCTGTTCTGATTTACCGCTGAGGAAAACATACTGAGTGCTTTTATTTTGGTCTCGCCCCTGGGAGCCTTGGTCTGTATATCCAGCCACTTGCAGGACACCTCTGCTTGTCAGTCTATGGGTTTCCTAAAATTAAACTTGACCTAACCATGCCCTGGAGAGTTCCCCAGGTGATATTTGAAACCTGGTTCAGTATTTGGGGAGCAAGGAGACAGAAAGGGGTTTAAAACCTGGAAAACTTACGTAGAAGGCTTGTCTTGGGTGTTCACAAGACGAGAAGTACTCTGCACCAGTTTTCCAGAGAGTGCGAGTTTAGAAAGAGGCTTTAACTTGATTCATTCACATAGACTCTTCAGAGTTCTCAATAACACATTGCTCTCTCACATTGCTCTCACTGCTTTCCTCAAAACAGTTCCTCTTGTACAAATGGTAGGTGGAGGGTATAGTTGTGATGAGTCTCCCATTTCCCAAGTTTAACTCAAGGGCCAACCAATTATCATATCCTTTCAATGAACCTTTTCAACATTCTAGAACTATCTTTGTGACTTTTTGTGAACTCACTTTTTACCCAGTTACTTGGGCTAGAGACCTGATACCTAGCTTGGAATGTACTTACCTCATATATTTCTTGAGTCTCCATCCTCTTTACTTTCTCTACCCCTCAACCTCCATCTTCATCTTTACAAACACAATGCCTTCTGAATCTTTCTAAAGCATTTGTCAAAGTTTCCTAACCATTCCCTTGACCTCCTATCTTGACCATAGAAATTTATAAGCTGACATCATTAATGCTACACACAAAAAATCTAACCACACACTTCTGATAGAAGGATTTTACTTACGGGAGTATATAAGAAAATGGTAGAAGCCATTAGCCCAATAGACCTAGTGAAATCGGGTTGAAAAGGAGTTCCAAAAGCCTCCAACTAACAAACCACAGTTCTGTAACAAACCACAGGTCCGTAGACCCTTGGGTTTTGGCAGTTAGCCCCTCCCCCACCCTGTGTTGAGGTGGTTGGCCCTGACTTTGCCCCACCCCCTTGGGGGTGTGGCAGTAAAAAACTGGGGGAGGAAGCAGCTGGAGGAGGATTGGCAGGAGAAGCAGAGAGTAGTGGGACCACGTGAAGATAAGAACTCGGAGGTTTTGGCACCTGGAGAAGGACGCAGCAGGAGTGGAGGCTTCCAGGGCTCTTTGAGCATCGGGCCCTGAAGGGAGAAGTCATGTGAGGGTGAAGGAGAGGTGACCTAGAGGAAGTGCGGCGTCAACACGCAACCCAGAGAGACCCTCGAGTGCCTACCTCAGGTTTGGAGTGGCAAAGGGGCATAATTAGACTGTGTCTAGGACTGTTGGGCTAAAGGGTGACTGCAGTAAGATAACTGGCCATTTGTGGCTTTAAAAAGAAACTTTTTGTTTTCTTGGTTAACTTTCCTTGTTAATAGTTTTCCTGGTTAGCTTTCCTTGTTAATAAAATTCCTTGTTAAACTGCATTTTGAGTGGCAACTGCTACGCGCGGGTGATACTGACCTGTGGTTTTTCAGTTGGAAGCTTTTGGACCTCCTTTTCAACCCGATTTCACTAGGCCTTTGTTGAGCTTTCAGGCAGGAAACAGATTTTCAGACTCCTAATGGAGATAGCTGCATTGTTGAATAAACCATCCTGGAGCTGAGAGGGGAGACTCTGAAGGGAAGACAAGGAAAGAAAATGCTATTTATGGTCCATATATGGTTGTACTGTGTCAGGCACTTTATTTTATTTAAACAGCATCTAGAGTGGAATTTCAGAGAAAGCTAGCATTGGCTATATGAAATAATGCAGACAAAAGAGAAGCTTGCAGGGGAAAAGAGTCTCTCTAAGGACAAAGGAAGAAAACATTTCAAAGGAAGGAGTGTCAAATATTGCAAAAGCATGAAGCCGAATATTTATTTAAAGGATCATAAACACATTTCATTTTTATGTGAAAATACACATTGACAATTCCCTTTTATATCACATTATTCCTCTAGTCAGTTTGGTACCATGAAATAATCTACAGTGCCAAAAGATCCACACAGAATTGGAAAAGTACATTTTGTTGATTGCTGCATCCTGTGTCAACTGATTGCCGCCTCTATGCAGATCTGCTGCTGGGGACTCCAATTCTCACAGTAGCAGCTGTTGCCAATGATTCTGCCCCCAAGCAGTAGCTAAGCAAGAATCAAAATGCACTGGGGAGAAGGTGGAGGGAGATGGTAATTGTAAGGGAGGCAAAATTATACATTTTCCTTCCTAGGGTTTTTCTGTTGGGCCAGGAAATTAAAATGTCATGAGATAGATGAACAGGTAAAGAGCTTACACATTTATTTATGTTTTACATGACATGGACATCCTCATGAGAAAATAAAGACTACCCAATGTGATAAAATCATGGTACTTTTATACTAGGTTGACCAAAAAGAGACAAATGTAGGAAGGTACTAAAATATACAGTGTGTGTTTCTAAGCTCAAGGGTTTGGTTGCTTAGTATGATTCAGCCAACTGACCAGATCCAGTGGGACATTTATTGTAAAGGGAGTTTCATCACTAAATCAAGCAGGGAGACAGGGAGCTAGCCCTCAAAGCACCATCTCCCCTTTTCAGAGAGGGACCTAGGATTTTTACAGGTCATTGGTGTTTGTACAGGATGGAGCAGGGTAGAAAATGTGGACTCTTGATTGAGCAGAAGCTGCGTGTCTTCATGGCCAGATCATGCCTCTGTGTGGGACTCATGTTTACAAGCTATGTGCCCCCACTCACAACCTGGGGCAGGTATTTCAGGCACATGTGTAGTAATAAGCCTCAGGTAACTTGAAATCACTGAGGGTCTTTTCTGTACATGTTGCTTTAGGGTTTAACAAGTTGACTGAAATGTGTACTGAAATCTTTACTAGGTAGCTTTAAATAAATAACATTAAAGGTTTTCCTGATAATGCAACCTTCTAGATAAAAGGAGGGTGAGAATTATTTGAGATCTGTTTGTACAGCATCCTCTTAAATTTGACACCCAATGGAAGAATGTTCTTTCTCCTCTGGCTCAGGGAGGACTTCTTTCCTGTGGGAGTTTTCATCTGTTTTCAGGAAGAAAAGGGAAGATTAGAATGACCTTCTTGCATGTGTGTGCGTGTGTGTGTTTTGAGCATCTTTAACTCAAAATTCTTATGCCAAATTGGCATGTTTTAGGGTGGCATTTTGGCATTTTCTGCCATTCTTCAAACTCATTTCTCAGACAATAGAGTCACTCCCTGCTAGGAAAGTAAGGAACAAGAGGACTTGAATATCTGAGGGTTTCTTGTTCTTCTCAGAGATTCTGTTCATTTAATCAAGGGCACTAATATAGCCAAATTATACTTTATTCATTCACTTAAAATAATATATTTGAGATATTTTAAAGGTAATTGTTTGCCATATTTTAGAATGTTGGGATGAGGGATTGAGGGCCAAAGGGCCCTGTGGACAATCTCCTGCTTTCTTCAGAATGTAGAGGTAGTAGTGGGGGGAGGATTACAAATATCATTATATTCATTTTTCAAGGAACAAGCCAGAGACAAATTGGAATAAACAAACAGATAGCTAAAAAAACTCCTTTTTGTTGAATTTAAATAGGGTTCATAATCTTTTGTGAAAAAAAGAAAAAAAAAAAACTACTGTCCTCAAGAATCACATTTATTCTCTACTTGTGCAGAGCGAGTTCCATGCTCTACAAAAGTTGTCCTTTCACAACAGTCTTCCTTTTGCTGATCTCTGAGTGTTAAGCTCTTCCAGAGTTCCTTTGAAAAGTAAAAGACATGAGCTTTGTTAAACCAGTTGTATTTTTCTGTTTTTCTAGTTGTATTTATAAATAGATGCATCACTCTACTCTGAATCATCCTGATATCTCTGTAAGGCGAAAGTAGACACTTAATTATCTTTTTTTCCAGGCCCTATCAAGTTATTCGTTCATATTGCTCGTAATAATATCACATCTCTTTAATTTAGAAAAATATATTGCCTAGCATTCTTAATACCCCAAAATAACAATTCTATTGAGGAAGACAAAAAAGAATAAAATGATAAGGTTCCCTATCTTAAATTACAAGAAAAATATAACTGTCATTGCTCAGTTTCTCCAGAAAATAGAGCCTGAGGAATAGATAAAAGTAATAAATAATTTTTTACTTTTAAAGATAAAAGTAAAAAATTTCCAAGGTGAAACCCAGCTCAGTGCAGCACGCATGAGGAAAAAGCCAGCAGGCAATGGTGGAAGTGGAGTAAGGGGAGGCTGGGTCACGCTCCAGCCACATCATGGCAGGCTGCACAGACACGTAGCTGTTGGTCAGCAATGTATTGTGGAGCACAGGGGCTACGCTGGCACAAGGCAAGGAGAAATGGACTGTGATTTTGAGCATCTATGGGGGAAGGAAGGAGAATTTATTTGCCCAGCTCCTTAAGTTTTTGCTTCCCATTAGTCAAAGTCTACAACTGTGGGAGTTAATCCCCTCATATTTCAAGATACTGTTATTGAGGTTTGGCTCTTAAAAGTGTTCATTCCTATTGGAGAAGATATGCTTCACTTATAACTCTAGACAAATGCATATAGCCATAAATGAATCGATGGTGGGAAATTCATCCTATAACAAGGTAAATGTACAATTCAGTTGGCACCACAAGAGGGAAGGGATATGGGTCCCTTGGCCAGACTTGGGAGACTGAAGATGGCATCCTGGCATAGTTGGGGCTGGAATCCAGAGAGTTTGAAGGCAGGGGAAAGTCACTTCTCAAAACAAAAGACCCTGTTGGCTTTAACTGAAACTTAGCAAAGTTTTCAGGACCACAGGCATAGAGTACATAGTGTCTCAACTTAGATTATTTCAGCACCTGTATTTACACCATTTTTCAGAGACATTATCGGCAACAACTATTAATTTTAATAGAGGCTGTCCTATACAGGCAGGTTTTTATTTGTCCTAGTCTTCTGCATGGTAGTTTATCAATGTCTTCATAAAGAAGTAGTTGCTTTCCTAATTGATAAGTTGCTTAACTCAATTATACCCATCTCTAAAATATTCAGGGTTATTGCAAGATCAATACATGTGACACCTTGATCAGGTAGACTCATTACAATATCAATACGCATAGCAAATGAATCATTCAGCTCTTTCTGAAGAAACTCAGAATATCAAGTCCTTTCCTGCATTGTGGTATGTCACTCACATTTGGAAGTAGAAGGCCATGGATAGGTGAGTCTGCATGTGCTTAGCAAGGATATAGATCTGATAATCCCAGGGCAAGTGATTGCTTGATCTTAGAGGACCGAGAAGAGTCCACTCCTCTCCATTTAGCATGGCAGCTTCAGAAGGGAGCCAGTTTCAAGGAGGTTAACTGCACTGAGGGAGTTTAAGGACGTGCACAAGATTTATATCACAAAATGGCCTGAATTTAAAAAAATTCAAGCTAAGCAGGAAGTAGAATTGAATAAGAGATTTAGTAAGAATTCTGTCAAATGTAGATGAACACAAAAAACATGTTTTTAAGTAAAATTAACAAGCATCTTCTCATAATTAAACACTCAAGATTTAGTTTTATACTAATCAACACTGTACAACACAACAGTGTGAAATGTAATTTTGATCCTTTTCCTACATAGGCATTCCTGTCACAAGCAATGCAATTAACAAAGTAAGAATTTTGGCTCCAAGTGATGCACTGACCACACACTGGGTGAATGATGATAGCAGCATGAGGAGATCCAGCAGAGTTTCCATAACTCAGTTGCAAATTTTGAAGGAAGTAGTGTATATGATATATCCTGGTACTTTTTCTTATTCAAACAATCAGCTTAATTCAGACCCTTGAGATCCTATGATATAATCATTGAAGTCAATTTAGCTTTATTATCATGGCTGCAGCTATTGGTAGGAAAATATACCTCAAGTAGAGAGTGTGGTGTTATAATTCAAGGACCCATTCTGTCAACTATTCACAACCAACAGTTTTCAGTTGTAGAGGAAAGAGGGAAGTCTTGCTTTCGAAATGTAATTTTTCCCCCCTCCACTTGATTGTTAAAGATGTTGAAACAGAGTTAACAGATTTGTAAGGAACTCTGGTTTACAGAAATAGGAGAATGGAAATTGAAAATTTTTCTTTACACTATGGAAGTTTCACTGGTTCTTCATATTTTTGCACTGGTTCTTCACATTTTTTCACTGTAGAATTTTGTTTGTTCCTCCTTTCTTGAAAGAATTCAAAGTCAAAGTCGTATCTAAGCAAAGTTTATCTAGAGAAAGTACATCCAGGAAGAGGTCTGGATGGGCAGAATCATGCAAGAACAATTGCACCAACAGCCAGGAGACTCCTGGCTTAAATGTGGTACAGGGGACTTCCTACTTCTTTTTTGAGGTATGCTGCACAGATGCTCCTGGCATATCAGATGAAGCAGGAGGTTTTTCACCATCCCACCTCCTGCTATACTCCTGGGGTATAATTTCATCAGCTAAGCAGCAGGTTCAGATGGGGGCTGCCTTTTCCCCTTTTATCTTTTTTGCTCTTCTATAGACTTTCTTGACTGTCTAGAAGTTGAGGTGGGTGGTCTGTCTTTTCCTCTCTGGGCATTTCTTGGCTCTCCCTAGGAATTATAAACCCTGGAAAGTGTTTTCTAGGTTTCTGGATATAATTGGCTGTATATTTTCTTTAGAAGTTGCCCTCCCTGCTGTAACTACTTAACAGATCCTTCTAGATTAGAGAAGCAGTGGAGATTCCCTGATAACTTACTCTTAGGAAGAGAAGATTTAACTCTCTTCTGCCCAAATTAATCAAAAGAGATATAGCAAAATAACTCCAAGGATATTGAAAATATAAAAATCTTTTATCCAATGGACACAAATTAATGTAAATTTGCTTAAAGGCCGACTTTCCTAGCAAAGTTAATTTTGAGGTGCCTTTGAAAAATAAAAATTGTTAACAATTATTTCATGCTTTTTATGTGATTTGGTTCTAGGTATATTTAAAAAATAATTGTAATATTTCCAAAAATCCTTAAAGATACATTTTATTATTGCCCACATCAAGAGGAAACTGAAAATCACAGCACTTAGCACTTATCTGGGCATCAAATAAAGTGGCAGTGCTGGAATTTAAGCATTTTAGGGCCAGCAATTGAGCCTTAGTTAAAAAAAAATTACTTCCTCACTCCTAATACTTCATATGATCTCTGTGTGCACAGTTATATGTGTGCACATGTATAATATGAATGTGGTTGTGTATAATTTCTTGTTTCCTTAATTGCTTAGCAGCAAATATGGAACCTAATTGGTAAATAAAGCTCATTTTTTCCTCTGCATTTATACAGAATAAATAAACCATAAAAGAAATCAGAGAGACCCTAAAATTATCCTACCCTCAGCTCTTTTAAGTTTTACTTCAAATATGTTAAGGACTCTACCTTCTTCATATATGTTCAGATTTATGAAATGTGATGGACTTTTAAATCATTTAATCACGAACACATCCTCTCTTTCTCACAAACAGAGATATTATTCCAGCTGTTAGGAAAGTTAATAAGCTCATAACTAAGTGATTGAGAGGAACTGTGACTCATCTCTCTCATAATGTAAGGTAAGTAAGTGAGCACTTATCTCCAGATACCCATAGTGCTGCCAGGAGACATGGGTTTCTCTAGCTTTCACTAGATTTGTTGTACCTACATTTTTCAGACCCTTACCAGAGAACATACATTTGGAGGGTAAAGAGGGCTTCAAAACATTCTACTCTTGGGACTGACTCCAGAAAACCTCTAAGCATGAAAAGTGAATACTTCTAATTTATGATTTAAGATGTGCCACAAACCCAGTGTACTTCATCTTTTCTCTCATCTTTTTCAATGTTCATCCAATATTTAGACTATGGTGAGCACTTCTAGACTTAATTGTTGCCAATTGAAGTTACAAGTGAAGTCATTTACTTTACCTTGGTTTAAGTTTGAACTCCCTTTTTATTTCCCCTGGATTCTTTTATCTGTACCTCCAATTTGAACTAAAGCTGGCTCTCTCAATCTCTCTCTCCTCACTCTCTTGAACCGTTACCTCCAAGTTTATTCCCCTGTACCCATTTAGCTATGCTTACTCCCATTTTGTTTTACTCATTTTAGTGTTTCATGACTTAATATGTCTTTTTTGAATTTTATTTGGGATTTGAGAAGATAACATGAGAATGTGCAGATATCAAGTTTTCCCTTTTTACTTTGCTTACTTGCTTAAATCTTTTCTATTTTTTCAAATTTGCATATGTAGCTGGTAGAAATGGTACAAACTAATCTCATGTATATTTTTCCCAGTTTCTCTTTATGGTAATATTTTACAAAATTATACTCCAACATTAGGACATAGGACATTGTATTGATACAGTAGAGATGCAGAACTTTCTGTACAAAGATCTCATGTGGTCATTTTACAGCCAAACTGACTTTCCTCTTGCCCTGCATCCCCTTCTTTACCCTTGGCAACAACTCGTCTCCTGTCCATTTCTGCAATTTTATTATCTCGAGAATGTTAAAATTGGGAAGGTAATGAAAGACTACAAATGTTCAGTTATTATGTTAGTAGTCCTGAGCATATAATAGTGATATAGTTAACAATATTGTTTACTAAGTTGCCAAAAGAATATACCTTAAATATGCTTATACCCGGGATAAAAAAGTAATTACGTAAGGTGATGGAGGTGTTAAATATTGTATTCATTTCCTAAGATAAAAATGTATTGTATCAACTCAGCATATTAAGCACCTTAAACTTATGCAATATTATATGTTGGCTATATCTCAATACACCTGGGGAAAATACATTATAAAAAAAGATGGAATGTGTAATTTGCAACATTTATGTTAGCGGCTATGAATAATAACTAGTTATTTTCATATATATATATGAGTAAAAGAAAAAAAATAAGCTGTGTATCAAAGAAATCCCTGGGGAATATAACTACCAGTAATATTTCCTCCTTGATTTGAAATATTATTATATTTAAATTTATTGGAACTGAATAGTGAAGGCAAAATAAATGACTCCAAAGAATTGCTCTTTTCAGACAATGCTGACTTATATTTATGATGTTATATCAAAAATTATCATGGATGACATCAATTGATATTATGGTTGTTTGACTCACCATTCCACATTTTCTGGTAGTTAGGCAAAAGATACATTACCTGCCTCAAAGTCCTAGACAGTGGCTCTGAAGGAATGAGTTCTGTCATTAACATTAATGAGTCATTTGTATTTCCTCTTTGGAAAAGTGTCTTTTTAGTTCTTCTCCCCATTTTTTGATTGGGCTTTTTGTTTTGCTTTTGTTTAGTTGTGTTAGTTCCATGTGGATCTTCATTATTAAACCCTTGTCACTCATGTGGAGGGCAAAGATTTTTTCCCATTCGGTTGGGCATCTTTTAGTTTTTTCTGTTGTCTCTTTTTGCTGTACAGAAGCTTTTTAGTTTGATGTAGTCCCATCTGTTTATGTTTTCCTTCATTTTTTTGCCATCTGTAGATGTTTCCAGAAAGGGATTTCTGAACTGTAGTTAATGGAGAGTTTTGCCCAAGTTTTCCGAGAAGGGGAGGTCGTGGGTGACCCCCAGGGACTGAAATGATGTGAAATATATATAAATAAATAAATTAAAAAAAATTAATGAGTCAGAAGTTTGACCTTGGACAAGCCACTTTATTAATATGTTCATTGGTGATAGAATTAGATCAGATGACCGCTAAATATCTATCAATTCAAAGCAGAATTTTGGGTTAAACTTCTCACATTATTGTGGACAAGGGATGTAAATATCTGTCACTGATCAAAATGCAACAGAAATGTCAATGAAATCATTTAAGAAATAGCTATGTAAAGATATGAAGAAGGAATGTGCTTTCTCTTCTGTCTTTGAGTAGCAGAACAATAATATAAAGTGGAATATATATGTTAGAAACTCCAGCATCTTATCTGATACAGTACAGTGAAAAATGTAGCACAAATGTGAATAATAGAGTCTAACTATTATGTTAATAGAAAATCACAGGTTACTTCTGTACTTTAAGTTATCATGGTAATCAGAAAAAGTTTATCTTCCTGTTTTTGCTGTTTGGCACCATGTCAAGTTCATAAGGAATACTTGATAACTATATTTTTACAAATGAAATAGTTCAAGGGGTAGTTAGGTTATTCATGGAATTATAATTGGTTGGTACCAAAAAGGATCTCATCAATCCTGGAGCTATTTATTTATGTCATTTAATGATTCTCAGCCTTTTATTTTTGCTGCTTAATAGCAAAAGCTGGAAAGTTTTTAATAAACATGATACCTTACAACCAATCTCGTATCCTTAGATTTTATTGATTTGGAATGGAGGCCAGTATGGTGCTTTGTAAAAGCTTTCATTCCAGGTGATTGGATTAGGAGTAGGGAAACAAAGGACATATCTTGCCTATGGTTGTCATGTATGAGGAACCAATGATAAAGTTTAGGCATATTCATAACAACACAGCTGGAACTGGATCTGAGAAATGCAGCTGATTCTACACTACATTGTATAAGCTTCTAGAGGAATTAATTTTGTACACAAAGTGACACTACAGCTTGATGACTGGTTCATCAAGGAAATTGCTTTCTTTCCTTCTGTATCTAAATCAATTATACTCACTTTTGAGCTCTCAGGTATCACTCTTTCAAGAAAACCTACTTGGCTTGGTCTAATGTACCTGTTAAAAACTCACAAAGTACTTTTTTAAAACTGAATTTTATCTGTTTGAATTAATGTATGCTTCTTACATTAGTCTGAAAGAGTTGTTGTGTCTATTTATGGTTGTTGTTACATGTATCACCCTAGTACAATGAATCTAGCACAATGGACAATAGTTTCTAAAATAATAAACATTTGCTCAGATGGGGGTATAGTATATGGATATATTATAAAGGATTTTGATCTTTAACTTTACACACCAACCAGTCAATAAAAATGTGGCATCGAGGATGAAATACTTCAATGGTTTTAGGATTATAGTGTTGTTGGTAATGCAAAAGATTCTATAGAATGGTAAGATAATGAAGGCAAAGAATTTAGAGAGGAAGTTAATAGGAGCAAAGGAAAGGAATGGAAACATGAAAAATTGGAGAGGTTGATGTATCGAAGCATAGTGAATATTGATGTAAGGGGCATAATGTTTTATAACTTAAAAAAGTATAAATACTTAAGTTACCAAGACTACAGGTTTCTCCTTGATGAGCTTTAACCACCTACTGGTTTTTTATTTACTCTGTCATCCTCTGTTGTGCTGAAAATAGCCAGAGAACCAGGGCAGCTTAACATTTGTCCTTTTGCTCAAGGCTACATCTAGCAACTTAATTATTTCTTCAGTGCAGGGAAGAAATAGTTCAATTTCCTTGCTTAGTGATTTTAATGGAAACAGGTCATCTTAAAAAGCTCTTGTGCTCTTCTTCTAAAAGTTAAGGACAGGCAGTAAGTTATCTGTTATGACCTATGCTAGCTTACTTAACCAAGCACAGAATGTATTACCTTGTGTTTTCCAACATGAAATGTATTTTTCTAAAGAAATACATAATGCTGAACCTCTGAAAAAAGAATAATATTATAAAATATTATAGGACAAGCTTGATGTAATAATTTTTTTCATAAAAGATTAGCCAGTACTTTGTTATCTGTGAATGTGCTTCTTTCCACAGTAAACTTATAAAAAATTATTTCTATTTTAGCATCACATTTTCCTTCTACCATATGTGCACGTTTTCCACTCACCTGTCATCAAAACACCCATGCTAACGTAAAAACATTCCTCAGCACCCATGCTAACATAAAAGCATTCCTAACATAAAAGTAGAGGGAAAAAAAGCAAAATGTACTCTAACTTCTTGTTACATTCATGTTTTAATTCTCTTTGTAATCTTAAGTACGTGAAAATACTAGTAATGTTTTCCAAGAAAGAAGGTAGAAAGAAAGGAAATAAGTTAACCAATGGTATAAGAAAACATGAAGGCAATATCAGTAATTGAAAAGGAAAGAATGGTAGATGGAATGCTGTGGAAGGTGCAATTCTTTTTTTAATTTTTGGAATAAGGGGTAAATTTCTAAAAGGGAATAAAGGATAGAATAAGGGGGAAAAGCAGGTGAAGTACAGATTAGTGAGAAAGGAAGGAGGTTAAGTGATGTATCACTGCTTAGAGTGAACCTGGCATTCAAATCCACTGGGCTAATAATGTGTGACCAGTCGTCACATGTCGAGGCACTAAATGCCATTAGTAATTTGTATGGGAATCAACATTCACTTATGTTCCATAACAAAAGTGGAGAATTACCTCCACATACTAAGTTGTCTGTACTACACTAGTTTATCTGCAGAGTACTACTCAGTTAGAAAAAGGCATGAAGGATTTTACAAGACACATGGACTTCTGCAAAGAGTGGAGACAACTTTGCTACCATTTGAAGTACCTGAGTCCATTTCTTTCTCAGATGACGTGTATAACCCAAATGTCTTCTTGTTAAGATCTCAATACAGTAGAACAATGATCAGTGCACTTGAACAAGTTGATCAAAGGCTACTTTGCCAGAGAGCTCATTAGAATGCTGAGTTGGTCTAACAATCTTTTATCCAGAATTCAATGTTTGAACCTTTCCCAATGCATCATAAAAAGTAGCATTACAAACTTTGCTTGAACACCTTTAGCATCAGAATATTTATGGATATTTACCAATATTCAAGGCGAATCATTTCCATTTTTGGAAAGCTCTGTTAAAGTATGCTTGCACTGATTGAGCTACCATCTGTTCCTCTATAACTCACACTCATTTCGTTCCGTTCTACCATTTGTGCCCACACCAAACAAATTTGTCATTTTACTGTTTAGTCTTCCTATAGCTCTTCTTATTTTGATATTTGTCAAAGGTTTTTCGTATAATATGGTCCTCATGGTACCCTAGTCATCCCTTTTAAGTCCTGTACATCTTCTTTAACACCTTATGCTATACTATCAAATTCATATGTTTTAATTATTCATGTATCACTAAAGGAATCCCAAGTCTTCTATGTCTATAATTCTATTATGAGATACTTTCTGAAAAACAAAATTGGTGTTAAATGTTTTTTATACAATAACAAACAAAATAGCAACATAATTTTCCGTTAAAATGTGAAGGTTTTTATTATGTAATTTAATTCAACCTCCAAAGAGTTAATTTTTCTGTATCTTAGTTTTTAATATTTGGGGGTTATTTATAATAATTAAACACATATGCATAGTTTATGCAGTTGAATAAATTGTGTCTTTAACTGCTTGCATAACACAAGAATAGAGGGCATTACATAACTAATAACATAATTCACTTAAGCCAGCAAAATGCATAAATCCCATTAAGGTTCTTGAGTAGAGGCTTCTTCCTATACACATTCCCTTAGTTATAAATGAAAGATGACAAAGAAAAGAAATTGTTTGCTAAATCTAGGACAGAGAAATAATATCTGTCTTGTTAATTTTGAATAAATAGTACTTTGAGCAAGTTCTAGTAAGCACTTTTACAGATCACTGTTTTGCCAAATATTTGTGTAACTTACAAAACATAAAATTCGGAAGACACTAAAATTTGATGCAGGCTTACCACTGTTATGGTAGAGAAGCTCATTACCATGAGACACCATAATTGCGTGTCATTTACGTATCCTTATGTGTCCATATCACAGATAATTTTTATTTGCTAAAATAAGAACTATATACTTTCAATTAAATATCTCAACTGAATACTTTATACTCAAGCAGAATTAAGACTTTAAAACCTTGAAATGATTTTTCAGAAATTAGTTGTTAACTGATTAGCTAAAATATTTGTATTGAGACCACTGATTTTATTTGAAATGTTTCTATTAAAATGAGCAAAGATAACCACCAGGAACATAATTTTTTTGTTTTGTTGCTGTTTTTCTAGTTTTTTGTTAATTAAAAAAATCTATTTCTATTTTATTAAAGTATAAATTATATAATAAAAGCCACCTCAATTAATTAATAATTGAGTAAGTTTGAGGCATTTAAACATCCAGGAATCAAACAACACATGCTCAACATTTCCAGCAACCTAAATATTTTCATAGGTGCCACACATTTGAGAGAATTTTACCATTTCATATTTGCTAAGTTATTTGAAAACATGAAGTTTAAAGAATGTGCTTTCCATGTCTAAATTATTTTTTATCAGAATTCCTAAATATTTTAATAAAACTCAGTGAATGATGAATTAGATCCTACTGGTGTCAGCATTATCCTGGAGGCATACATAGACAATGGATGTGGCTAAAATCATCATTCTATTCCTACAAAATAAAATATAGCCCCTGCCAAAGTGAAGTAGACATTTAATGTAAGTTGCAAACTCCACTAGATATTACCATCCTAGCATTCCAAAGGACCAGGCCTATCAAAGTGAAATTGCAGTGGAATAAATTCAACAGGTTAGGGAGGTTTTATTCAAAGCACTTAAAATAGGGTATAGAAAGCCCAGACCTCACTAGAGTTCAATTCCACAGAGATAATGGGCAGAAAGGAGAGTTCTTAGACTGGTGGGATGTGGATTATAGGATAATTGGTTTTACCAAAATGTAATGTAAATTTTCTCTTTTCATGAGAGAAATTATTTTAATACTCTGAGCAAGGTCACCTCTAGAAGTTAAAGTTTTACCCTCCCCTAAGAGAAAGGAGATCTTTCCTTTGATGAATAGGTTTCCAAAGGATAGCTCTGAGGTCTTCAAGAAAGACAGTCCTAGAAGGCAAAATAAGTAAAAGATTTTTCAAAAATATATCTCACAGTGCTAT
Source organism: Uropsilus gracilis (assembly GCA_004024945.1). Classification (NCBI taxonomy): domain Eukaryota; kingdom Metazoa; phylum Chordata; class Mammalia; order Eulipotyphla; family Talpidae; genus Uropsilus; species Uropsilus gracilis. Next base: position 126,277 of record PVHY01001775.1, read on the forward strand.
CAAAAATTTTTACAATTAAAAGTTTTCTAAAGAAAATGTATAAAAAAAAGGGAGAATCAGGGAAAAGCCTATAAGAAATGTAGTCAAGCAAAGGGGGATGGATACTAAGTTCCTCTAGGTCAAAGTCCTTTAAAAGTTTCCTTTCTGCCTTTGATTTACTGTCAATTGGGGGTCAGCAGATCTCACTCTTCTAGAATCTTCTGATATCTCTATATATCTGAGAGTACTAACTCTTCTGATCCAACAATGTGTAAATGCCTTCCTTGTACCAATGTTCATTTTATTTTCTGCCTCGTAATTAAATTTTTCTAAGGATGACTGACAGCAAAAATGTCTATTCTTAAGAGAAACCCAAACCCTATCCATTACTGTGAGTTCACAGTGACCCAGACAGAATAATCACTGTGGTAAAGTCTACAAATCTGGGATATTCAGCCTTCAGTGACTACCCTGCAATTAGATCCTTCAGTATCAAGCCAAGTAAATTCCTTTTTACATTCTCTGTGTCTCTAATCCTGATTTCCAGTGAGTAATTATTTTGAATAAGAATCACAGAATCTATCAAGAACAAGAAAAAAATTTAAGGCAACTGGAAGTTATAATCCAGATTTGAAAAAACAAATCTATAATTAAAGCATTATATTTCTATCAAAGCTCTTCAATTTATATTATTAAGCTAACTCTGAAATATCATAGTTTGATTTCATAGTTTGGTTGCATGAAGATTCCCTGGAAATAATGTGTAGGAAGTTACTTGCATTACTAAAAGGGTCTCTCCAAAAAGAAGACGCATCCCCAAAGGCAAAATTTAGTTTCCTCCCTGGTAGTATGAAACTGCTTGATATACTGAAAGTGGTAGTTCTTTTACATCTAATAAGAACTTTACTACCCCATCTACCAGGTGCCTTCCTACAATTAGGTTATAGTAATTGACCAGCATCTGCCCCTTTCCCACAGCCCTCCAGGTAATTCAGCTTGATGATTGCCTACAGCTGCTAAGACTAAATTTGGAATCTATCCTGTATCCGGGAGCATTTTAGTAATTCCCATTAGCATTTAAAATTAATGTTTCCAGGTTATTAAGAAAATAGACAACTATAAACAATGAAGAATTTATATTTTTCCTGATAAATAAGAAGTCTATCCTCTGGATGTGTCTATACATCTCTGGTCCAGGTTAATTATTGTTTGTGTATAATCATAAGAGAAAAATATTTCAGATGGCTGCATTTTTATCCCCCTAGCTCCAAAGCCAAGCCTATTGTGGAAAAAAAGAAAAAGAAAAAAGATAAAAGCTGTATTTTTTGGTAGTAAAAATCTAAGTAGTATCCTGATAGGACAATTTTCAATTCATCACAGAATTCTAAAGATTAAAGTTTTAAACTGTTCATTTAAATATAGGAGGCTAAAATCAGATTAACCCAATGACTGGACACTGATCTTGGTAACAAAGAACAAAGGAAATCAGTTGTTTTAGTGTTAAGCAAAAGCTTTTCAAAAATCTGAAGTTGATAATAATCCACAAAGTCAAGTAACCATGAAATAGGCAATTTCATACAGGATATAGCTGAGCAAACCAGAGAGCTTAGTCTCATATGCAGGAACATCTCATTGTGTAAATTATGCTGGTTTCTAAGTGAAATGAGTTGGGAATTTTTTTTTCCATCCAAAACTGCTGTGAGACCTCAACATTATATCAAGTGTCATAACCATTTCATAACCATCAATAAAGCAGCAGTAGGATGGAGGAAGATGTTCAAGTAGTCAGAACAATAGTGCAAAGACTATGAGGGTGAAGAACTAAGTGTCTTGTCATTAAATGGGAAGGCTAATGTAGTCAAGTGCCATAAGTAAAAAAAAAAAAAAAGCATCAGTGGGAACTAATATCAGAGAGGTTGACAGAGGCCGAACTGACAGAGACCCATGTGACCTCATAGTAAGGCATAATTTTGATTAAAGGGTGCTAGGCTCCCCTGAAGAACAGACATATATGAGGAGAGAGCAGGCAAATTTTGAATAGTTCAAAATATTTGTGTTATATTTTTTATTTTTTAGGAATGTAATGAACATTCAGCATGTTCAGAAAAAGGCAGAAAAATGTGTTTATTATTGGTAACTTAGGAATAACCCTAGAAGAATAAAAAAAGCATATGTAACTTTTGACCCAGATTTTAATCTAAGCAATTAAAATGAGAAAAGGAGAGGGGGAGAAAGAAAATCTGTAGAAAGTAAAAAAAAAAAAAAATTAAATGTTAAATAAAAAAATAAATATTAAACACAACTTTGTCTATATACACATATGATCTTAATTAAAGTGGCAGAATAAGGACATCTAAAATTTCTCTACAAAATAAAGACAACAAAAAATCTTTCAAAAATGATCATTAGTACTCTGAAGTCAACAATCTGGGACACTCTTCTAAGAAAAATAGTTGCAATCAGGATAAAATCAGCTTTATGAGTGTCTCAGTTTAGTTACACTGCCTGCTTTTAATTTTCACAGTAGCCTTAGTTTTAAAAATGAACAGTTTACATTTCTGGTGAAAACTCCAGCTTGTTGGAAACCCCATTCCCAGGGAGTTATCACTCTCTGATCTCCAGTAGTTCTAGGATTACCCTTTGTAATGCTGTCTGTGTTTGACCACACTCAGAACTCACTAGCATGACATGCCTCTTCCCTGCACTGGGGTTGATGGTTAGTGGGAGTAGTATTTGTCAAAAAACTAAAAGAAGCCCAACCAAATGGGAAAATTTTTTACCCTCCACAAGAGTGATAAGGGTTTTATAACACAGATCCACAAGGAACTCACACAACTAAGCAAAAACAAAACAAGAAGCCCAATCAAAAAGTAGGGAGAAGAACTAAAAAGACACTTCTCCAAAGAGGAAATACAAATGGCCAACGGGCGCATGAAAAATGCTCAATATCACTAGCAATCAGAGAAATGCAAATCAAAACCACAATGAGATACCACTTTACACCATTAAGAATGGCCCACATCAAAAAAACAGGCAACAGCAAGTGCTGGCATGGATGTGGAGAGAAAGGAACACTCTTACATTGCTGGTGGGAATGTAAACTGGTCCAGCCACTATGGAAGCTGTGTGGAGGACCCTCAAACTAGTGAAAATGGAATTACCATTTGACCCAGCAGTTGCACTTCTGGGAATCTACCCAAAGGAGACCTCAATGTGGTTACAAAAGAACACCTGTGCTCGGATGTTTATTGCAGCACTATTTATAATTGCAAGGACATGGAGACAACCCAAATGCCCCAGAACAGACGGATGGATGAAAAAGATGTGGTATATATACACCATGGAGTATTACTCATCAATTAAAAATGACAAATTTGATGAATTTATGGAAACCTGAATGTACCTAGAAGAAATCATACTAGCAGAAACTAATGTGATAGAAAAAGGCAGATAGAAAAAGACAGAAACCAAATGGATTCACTAATATATGGACAACCAAATGAAAGTACACAACAATGAAAGTACACAAGGGTGGGGACCAGCTGGAGTGGTCGGGGAGGGGAGAGGTTGGGTGACCCCCAGGGATCAAAATGATGTCAAAAAAAATATATATGTTATTTAAAGAAAAACTGCAATGTGGTTCATCCTATCATCCTGAGACTACAGTTGCTCTGCTCAGAGATGATCTCCTTCTTTCAGTGGTTCAGCTTCTTGTGGGGGGTGGGGGGCTTTGTTGCTGCTGCTATAGGTACCACTACTACCTCTAGAAGGTTGTGAGTTAGGAACAAATGAATGAAGAAAAGAAAACAAAGACACACTTCATATTCCTTGAATATTAAGTGTTTCCTTTCCCAGTTCTCAAGCCAGAACTAATTGCTCTCTGTCAACACTTATGTACAATTTTAGATTTTAGCATGTGTTGAATGGAAGCCCCAGTATATTGTAGAATAGATGAAATTAAAAAAAAAATGTGTGGTAAACACATCACTAATCCAGAAGTGCATCAAATTCTGTTCTTTACCAAGTCATCCACCATTACTTACTTTTCAGAACCCAGGTTTTAAGATGCATTCTCTAGGAGAGAATGACATTTACTTCTTCATGAAACCAGAATCTATATCTACTTTTTATTCTCTTTCTGAGTAATTTCTACTGTGCAATCTGGTTATCTTTTGCATATTTTTTGTGTGTACATTTTGGAGTAGATTTAAAAAAATGGAAAAAATTGAATAAGGAGTGGAGAAAGTAAGGGGGATAACCAAAGAAAACTAAGAAGGAAGAGGGATCTATACTATTAGTTTTTCTAAAACATTGTGGTTTCTAGAAACATTCTCTCATCTGCATGACATACAAAACTAAATTCTTATTCAAACTCAAAGATTAAAGGCAGAGAAGAATTGGTGATGAAGCTTAAAACTGTGCTTTGTCTTTCTTGTCAAACTGTTACAGAAACTTGTGTTTTGTTTTTATTTTGGGTGTCCAATAATAGATCTGACATCTCAAGTGTCAGTTCTCCTACAGAAATAGAGCAATTAGGTGTTGCCTATCACACCCTCCTGAATGATATCAGTGTTTTATTATTCTTAAGTTGTCTGGCAGTAAAGGGTATTTTCTGATCCTTTCAGAATATATGTCCCTGTGCATCAATCTGACCCCCTTTTTTTCTAGGCAGGAAAAATTTGATTAGTTTGGTTATGACATTAATCCTTGTTCAAAATTAAGAGATATTTTCCCTTGAAGATTGAGCTTATTGGCTCACTTTACAGTAAATTTTTATGAATTGTTCTGGTCTATCTGTCTATCCAGCCTGACAGAATTTTAAATGGTACCAGAGCTTTTCTTATCTCTAGATTCAATTGGTTGATGCATCTAGGATTATGTTATGAATACAAATTATACAATTTAAAGTTCTAGTTGAAATCAATGATACATTCATGTAAGTATTACAAATTATACAATTTAAAGTTCTAGCTGAAATCAATGATACATTCATGTATTATGTCCATTTTGAGTCATATACAGGGGAGTAAATATATTAAGACAAGTATGTTGAAATAAGTGATCAATTTCTACTCACTGTGAATGTTGTCATGCCCAGGGGTGTCTTGAAAACGTTTAGAGTGTATTTGTTTTTCAAAGGAATTTTGGAGAGAATTTCTTCTAAGTCAGAATGGGACCAGACTTTGGTATGTACTATATGCTTTATGATTCAGGTCATAAACTTGGTCCAGAACTGATGTTGACTGGAGTATTAAGTGTCAGTCAGGTTATTTGTTACTCAAGTTCCATCTTGACTCATTCCAGAAATGAATCAGGAGAAAGTCCTTGAAAAGGCTACAAAAAGATATATTTGTAAAACCTGAGCAATCTAGACAACATTCCTCTCTGTCACTTATATAGAGGTTGACAATATTAAAGAGTAAGCCAGTCAAGATGTAGACTAGAAGAAGAGTGAGACATGAACTTGAATCATAGGAACTTTGAAAATTTTATATGTTGGCAACTTCTTGTTGAGATGCCTGCAAAATTAACATCAGGATCAGAGAAAAGAAAATGGGGGATATCATGGTGCATACAGGAGGTCCACAATCATCTGTGAGGCGGATTCAGGAGGCCTCTAGAAATGATCTAAAGGAACACCAGCTCTGCGAAAGTTCCCCAACCTGGTCCCTGAATAGATGAATTGCACACTGTCCTTGTTGCTATGACATTTCTATATCTGCAAACTGGTTTCATATGGAAAACATGTTATACATGTATTTTTCTTTTCCCTGAAACAATAAAATAGGATTTAGAATGTATAAATATTGAATGTCATACTTAAGAACATAAATAAAAGTTTGGGTGAATATGTATTTCCACCAATTCTTATGTTCCAATTTACCTAGTTATAGGAAGACCTGCACAGCACATACGTATATCAAAAGTCAATGAGGTGTTGTAGCTGATGGAACAGTTACATGTGCTGCACAGGGGTACAAGAAGACCCAGCACTGATTCCTATTTCTGTGCTAACCTGATCCTAGAAATCCTTTAGGAATGATTGCATCAAATATTGGGCACTGAAGCTAAATAAAATCAGTTATATATAAGACTGTGCTTTTCTGGGAAAAATGTTTTCTAAATGCTTTTACAGGATTTTGGATATAATCTAAAATCATTCTTTTCTTTCTTTAGAATTTTACTCATGCAGGAAGTGTCCTAGACTTTGGGAACTTTTCTTTTTAACTATAATTTTAAGGGAAGGAGGTTATACTGAGTTTCAGGCTCTATTTACCCAGATTGCATGGAAGAGGACTTTAGAATATGTGTGTGTGTGTGTGTATATATATATATATATATATATATATATATATATATATATATATATATACACACACACACACATATTTGTTGGAATCATAGGAATCATCTCCTTGGAATCATAGATTATATTTCTCCTTGTGTGTATATATATATATATATATATATACTATAGATACAATATATAATATATATACTATATAATATACACACACACACACACACACACACACACTAGTGATTTTCAGTGTAGGAAGTGGATATTGGAATCATGTTCAGGTCCTCTTCCCAAACAAGGAACGATGGATAGACTCCTGTCCATACAAATTTGGTGATTATCTAAATCAGAAATAATTTTCACAAATATTAGTAACTAGTCACATTATTTCAGATAACTCTTTCCCTGAGAATGATACTGATTTTGCCTAGATTGTTAGGCACATCTCCAGATGCAAGAGAAAACTGGTGGCCACATGGCATCCATAGTGTTTATGAACCAAGACAGTTTAACAGTGTTTCTTCACCAATAATTGTATCATACATATGGATGTACACATGCTGTGATACATGAATAGAAAATTTGTAATCAACTTAAAACTGAAAAGCCAAATTTGAACGACTCAGTTGCAATTGACAAAAACAAGCACACAGTTTTTGAAAATGTTAGTGTTGGAAATGTCTCTGACAGTGGAAATCAATCCCTCTGCATGTTGTATTAAAAGCTCCAAAGCCAAAACTGTGAATAAGAAACTCCTAGTCTTCACTTTTGTATATCCTTCAGTCATGTATTCATTCATTGAATTGTTGAGGTTACACTAAAACCCAGCAATAAACTAGACATGGGAAAAGTGACCAACAAGTTAGTACAGTATCCCTGCTTAACCCAGTGTTGAAAGTGAGGTACATTTCAATAAACTGTGCTCTTCTTCCTTCATTTTCTCATGCTTTAGCTGCAAACATTGATTTATTTGTTGAAAATATTGAAGTATCAATAATAATATATCTTATCTGTACTTTTTAAAGATTTTAAATGTAGTTGCAAACTGTTGTGTCTTTTTAGTTAGATTTCCTGGTCCTTAATCTTCATGAAGAACGTTTTACCAATGAGTGATGAAGGGGTCAGCATCATTTTTCAATCATTGCCTATCTTTATAATTTCTTATGTCTCAACAAATTTGCCATTTTAATTGTTACCGTTTTAATCACCAGCATATCTTTTCCCTAATCATCCTTTATTGCCATTTTTGTGAACAGAATCATTAATTTAGTTTGTTGCCATTTTAATATGTTTTCTATAAGATATGATCCACTGGAACTTGGATTTCTGTCTACAATAAGCCATCTTCCACTGAATAGATTGTTTGCATTTGCATTTTTATGTCCTTTTTACATTCTTTTATTGTCGGAATTAGTGATGAATATATCTTCCTGTATGTTATTTTTTCCTCCAACACATCAAGCACAGATGTTTATCTATTTTTTTTAAAGATACTTAACTCTGGGTAATATAATCTATTTTTTTCTATGACCTTCAGCATTGACATTTTCTTTCATACCCCGTGGTGGGTTTGTTTTGTGACACTGTATTATCTAAATTACTATACAACAAATATCATCACTTTACAAGGAAAACATGGCCTTAACTTGTATTGTATTCTGAATACATTCTATTTATCCCACTTTTCATTATATTCAAAGATTCTGACATATTTTTTATTGTCATTTTTGGTACCATTGAGATGTTTGGTGAATTACTGAGCAGAGTGAGGAAGAGAAGAATATTACACAGGTGACTTTTCTAGGATATAATTGTTTTTTCTTACTATACATATCACAATGTGGATGACTCTCAATCCTATTTAATTTGCAGTTATGGAATAGAACTGTCATAATTAATAAACTGAAATAGCATGACTAATTGAAGAATAACAAAATAAAATATCTTCAAAAAGAAAGACAATTGTAAACTAATTCCAGTACCCCCAGAGTTTATGTGAATGGTGTTTATGTGAAAGTCCACTCTTTGCTGTGCAGAAGGATGTTTAATTGGCAATACCTTCTTAATAACATTCTTGATACCTATGAAAACAAGAACAACTATTTTAATTGTACTAATATCTTTTGGTTAAGAGAGAAACCCATTATAATAACTAAAGTAGATGTGTTAAAAAACAAAATTCACAATTCAGAGATTTCATTGGCTTTACTGAACAGGGCAGTATCCCATCCAGATACTGTAAGGGGTTACACAAGATGGAGAGTATTTGCTGACAGAAGGAGAGGGAAACAAGGTTACCATTAGCAAAAGAAAAGATTATGTCAGATTAAGTCACCTATCCCCAGGGAATGGTAGGCAAAGTTTATTCTGCAGATTACCTTGAAGGTGCTCATTAGGAAACTCCAGATTGTTTCCATTAGGATTGAACTTTGGAGAGTTTGAAGCTACAATAGGTACTAAATCTGGGCCTGATATTTTTTCCGCTTTTAGTCTATTCTTTCAACATACTTTTGGGGGTTTTGTTGAAGGGTAACCTCTAGATATGAGGTTGAGTCAAAAATTTGACTAAATTTCAAGTTTTACTTGCCAGCTGGTAACTACCCCTTAGACAAAGAAGAAGTCTCGTGAATGTATAAAGTTGCAGATGTGTCCCTGCTGTCCATGTGTGGATTTTGACAGTCCTTGCTTTCCCATGTCTGAGGGCCTGAATCAGTACTATGAACTTGGCCTTTTGTGCCAACATCCTGTGACTCAAAGATTGAGAGCAAATGAGTCTATCCACCATAACCGTGGCTGCACCCACATACCTGACTCCACTAGACATAAAACCTTAGCAGTGAACAGGGTTTCATCCAGGTTTTTCCATGGGAGGTCAGTCAGGTCTGGTCAGAAGGACTAGATAGCAGTTGTCATCTCCACACAATCATATATGAGTAGTACAGGGTCATTGTATGGCAGGAGAAGTGCGAGATTAATGGTGGTTGTTTTAAGGAAATTTGATTCAGGGCTGATCAAGGAGCAGGACCTGGTACTGGTCTGGGGTACTCAGGAGGAGGGCCTCTAAAGCATGATGTGCTGTCAGCTGGAAATACTAACCCAGAGTCAATTTGTTAGCCTCTTTTACTAGTATGGCCATAGCTGCTACCACTCAGAAGCTAGCAGGCCAGCTGGCTGCCATGTAGTTCAGTCTTTTAGAAAGGTAGTCCATGGGGCTGCTGTCATGGGTCAAACAGCTTGGTGAGAACTTCCCTTTGTTATCTCCCTATCAGGAGCTCTGCTCTCATTACTCTGTTTCTGGCTTGCTCTGATAAGCTGCTGAATGTTTGCCTAATTGGTATTGAGGGAAAAGGAGAGAGACTTTGGCTGTCTGTAGAGCTATCTTTGTAAAATACCTTTTAGAGGTCATAACTTTGGCCAAACTTGAGCAGTCTAAGACTAAACTTGCTTAAGTTGGTCTCCTGGTAAAAAATATGCTTGTAGCCATGTGACCCTGGATCAAAACATCTTTTGTCACTGATTATAACAGTCTGATGAAGAATAAACTTGGGGGCACAGTCCAGGGAGAGAGGCTGTGGGCCACTTCTGTTGGAGCATTTCTTGGCTCAACTTCAATTCTTACCCTTCCCCTCAGGACCATTTGATCATGTCATGGCAGACTCATGACAATCTCCCTAGTCTCAGTCACACAGAGGCTGAAACAGCTTCTTGAAATTGGGGGGAGCCAAAGCCAGAGCAGTAGTTAAAGCCTGTTTTAGAGTCTCAAAGTCTTGTTGTTCAGCCTCAGACAAAAACAAGGGGGAATCTCCTCCTGCCATGCAAGAATACAAAGGCTGGAATCCAGTGAAGTCTGGATTTGGAAGACAGCAATTGCCCATGGCGCCCAGGAATTCTCTCACTTGATATTTTGTTTTGGGGTGAGGAGTCTGCAGTATAGCAGTCACCCTTCTGGAGGACAATGTCTATGTGCCCTCCCATATTTTATAACCTAAATAGGTTGCTTGAGAAGTGCACATTTGAGACTTTTAGCAGAAACTCTAAATCCCAGTCTATAGAAGGTCCCTGGTTGCCTTTATGCAAGCCTTTAAATTTTAGTTAGTGGTTAGCAGGTCATCCACGTACTGGAGTAACATGACTTTGGGGCATTCAAGTCTGAAGGCCACAGGTCTTGGCTAAAGCCTTCATTGAACAAAGTTGGGAAATTTGTAAATCATTGTGGAAATTGAGTTCACATGAGTTGACCTGATAATCCTCCCTTTGGTTCTATCCACTTGAAAGCAAAAAGGGGTTGACTAACCTCTGCAAGGGAAGGAGGAAGAAGGCATCTTTGAAGTCCAGGACAGTGTGAGAGGTTTGCAATATGCTGATAAGATTATAAGAATTTGGTACCATGGGGTAAATGGTTTCAACTCTTTTGTTAACCTCTTGGATGTCTTGCACAGATTGCTAGTCATTGGTTCCAGGTTTATGTATGGGGAGAGGTGTGTTCCAAGTAGATTGCCAAGGTACAAGGATACCAGGGGATCTTAGTCATTTGATGTGAACTGTTATTCCTTACTTGGCCACTAAGCTGAGTGGATATTGTTTAACTCTGACCAGGGTAACCTGGGAAGTAAGCTGGATTACAGTTTGGAACCTGTGGGAGGCAAGCCCATGTGGATTCCTTTCAGCCTACACTTGTGGGATTTGTCATTGAAATTGAGCCAAGAGATCAGAGGGGCTTGTGTTGCTGCCTTGGTGACTACTAGATATTCTTCACTGAGAGTGCGTGCAAACATAATTTTAATTGGTAACTTTATTTCCCCAGTTCCCCATTGGATTGATGGGGTTCTTATTGAAATGAGATAGTGGCCTGTAGTTTTTGTAACAAAGCCCTTCTGATTAAGGGGTTAGGGCACTCAGGAACCACGAGGAATGAGTGAGCGTTTTTCCTTTCCCAAATCTGTAATTCAGACCTCCATCCAATGTTAAGATTTTGACTTTCCAGTGGCACTCTGAATTGGGGTCCTTTCTTTAGAGCATTTAGCCAGTGGTGCTGGTCAAAGCAGAGTAGGTATCACCAATGTCCACTAGGAAATATCCAAGTTGGCCCCTGACATTTAATGTCACCATGAGCTCCTGGGGGGCAGCCATGTTGGAGCCCTGGCCCTGTAAATCATCTGGGGTGGCCAGTTGGAACACCAAAGGGTCTTTGATTTACACTTTGGGACAGTCTTTTGTCCAGTGATGTGGTATATTGAAGCTTATCCAACAGTGTCCACCTACCAGTTTTTTGATTTTTACTTTTGGCAGAACTGCCCTGGATGGGGGTATTGAGGGTTGCCACTATGATTTTTTGGCAATTGCTTTTTAGTTTGTCTATCTTCTGGGGTATCAAAAGGCTAAGCACCTTTTGAGTGACCTCCACCAATTCAGAAAAGAGTTTTCCTTTGAATTATCCTAACTTTTGTAACTTTTTTCTGTTATCAGGAGTCTATTGGGAGGGAAAGGCTATATTCAGGGCTTGCCTGTTTTCTGGGGCCTCTAGGTCAATAAGAATGTAAAGCCTATAGGCTTCAAAGAGGCATTCCAGAAAGGCAGTGGGAGATTCATCTGGTCTCTGGAGAGTCTCATTTACATTAGATAAATTGATGGGTTTTGGGGCTGCTCCCCAAAGTCTCCAGGGCATATTCAGGTGGAGCTGGTCTCGAGCCCCCTTACTTTCATCAATATTAGGATCCCAGCAGGGTCTAGTAGAGGGAACAACTTATTCAACAATTGCAGGCTCACCTGTAAGGAGGCCATTAGGATTGACCATGGTTTTTTGAGCCTTCCTCTAGATCCATTCACACTCCTCTTGAAATTGGATAGGAAACAAGCAAAGCAGAGAACTTAAGCAAAACTTTTAAATGGGAGAAGCTGGTCCTGTAAATCCAGGGGCCTCTTAAATCATCAGGTTATTCCCAGCCTATGTGAGCAGTAGTAAGACCACACTAACCTTAAGAAGAGGAAAAAACATTTACTCTTTCAAAAGACAAAATAGACAAGATTCATAGAGGGTTTAAGGGACCCCTTTGATAATATTACCACATAGTCCAGTCTCCAGTTCAAAAAATTGCTTGTGGGTCCTCCAGCCATGAGAGCCCACAAGATGGCAACTGTCACACCTTCAAGCCAAATGAAGAAACCAAGATGGTATCATTGATCCTTCTCCAAAAGCACAGTTATTTACTTCAAGCTGAGTAAAGAAGCCCACATTGCATTGTCAATCCTCCTTCAAAAGACGTGGCTCCAACCTTCTTTCAGCACAAACCACCAAGACTCACTTGTAACAGCAGCAGTAACCACTTCCTACGTCTCATGATGAAAGCAACAACATTCCAAGTTCTCTTCGTGTTTCCAGACAATTTCTAAGCTTCACAGTTTCAAAGTTAAAAATGTTTTCAAGTACCACATTTCCAATTCAGCTTACATAGGTCACAAGTTTCTCCAACATGTTATCCCATTCATCCAACAGCCCATGCTGGCGATGGAAGCCTACCACATGGCTTCCTTCCCTGCTGCTCCTCTGTTCTCTCTTTCTCCAGCTTTCTCTCTTTTTGCTCTGCAGCTACACTCTTTTTTAAATTGCCTCTCTCTGTTCCTCTCATGAGATGGCTTGGCTTCTCTTTTCCAAGTCTCCTTCCATCAGGGCATGATGACTGCTGTATTAAAGCAACATTACTATGCTGGGACCACAAGCACCCAATTTCACCACAGTACTCTATCACCCTGAGATGAAGAGGATCTGGAGGAGCTGTTGGCAGTCGTTCCAGGTCAACTGATACATGAAGAAAATGGTTTCTATGAGAGAAATTAAATCCTGCAGTTTTTCAGAAACAGAGGGATTTTGCTACTTTCAATTGTAGGGATCACTAATGGGAAAGGGAACATAAACCATAAAGGGACCATGATCTAGGGTAGCCTCAGAAACCTTGGGCCCTGTCTCAAGGGGAGACTGGGCACAGGCAGGGCCAAGATGGACCAATCTGGGGGACAATAGGATGACCCACTATGGATATGAGAGGGGCCAAGGGGATCTTCAGGGGAATAGGAGTATGGGGACAACGAGGACAGAGCAAAGAGGGATCAGAAGAGAGGGGGGTGGGGAGGAGAGGGAGCAAGAGAGTGAGGATGTCGGTAAGGGAGGAGAAGGGTGTCTTCCACAGAGTCATTTCCCTGGGAGACCAGTGGTGCTGTCAGTCCTGGTCACCCCAATGGTTGGGGAGGCCTGGCCACCAGGATGGCTGGCGACATTGTCTTCAACCCGCCCCTGAGGCAGAATCTGAGCTATGATGTTCTCTCAGAAATTATTTCAATTCAGACCTGAATACAGATAATTTTATTGGGATGTCCAGGCCTCCCAAACATCCATTATTGAACTCTGTTAAGCAGAGGACCCCTCCAAGAGCAGGTCAACACTGAAACTTGGCCATTCAATTTCACAGAACCTTTTAAGGCTGAGGGCACTCACGGAGGCTCCCGTAGTCCTTGACTTTCCCCTGGAAGAGTTTAAAATTAGTCAAAATGCAATCAGGGGGAGTGTTGAGGCTTGAGGTTGACTGTATCAAGAGGTCAATCCAGGAAAGAAAGGACAAGTAAATGATAATAAAGACTAACTACAAAATGACAATAAGGACATAAAAGACAGAAACAGATGACCACATAGAAACAATCAAGTGATCTGTGAACAAGGTAGCAGAACTAAGGAAGACCTGAGAGGGTCCTCCATCAGGGGAGTTGATGACATCTTACCATCACCCATAGACTTGGGAATTAGTGCCGCACCCAGCCTTCCAGTGAGTCTCCAGAACAAGTGGTCCCCAACCAAGCTTACCTCCAGAGGATTTCAAGATACTAAGAGTTGGTTGACCAGAATTTTGGCAACTTTTCCCAAAGGAGAGTGAGAAACTCTCTCTGAGGAAAGTCAATTTGGAGTGTATTAGGAAACTATCTTCCTGGGGTCTCCTTAATGTGGAAGGGTAATCCCTAGACATGAGACTAAGTCAAAGATTTGATTAAATCTCAAGTTTTATTTGCCAGCCAGTGACTGTCCCTCTGTCAAGGGAGTAGCCCCGAGAATGACTTTGCAGGTTGCTTTAAAAACAAAAAACGCATCTGGGTAGCCACAGTTGCCAAAACAAGTGGGGTACAGAAACACAAGCCATTTGGGGCAATGAAGCATATCACCATATCCTGGGTTTTGGTTATTAAATGCTGGTATATCCTGTTTCTAAGGAGGAATTTGACAAATTACTTCCATGATTGGACATTACTCCCCTGCTCTGACTCATGTAGTTGTTTTTATATTCCAGCAAGAAGGGACCTGGGGACTATTTCAGTTTCATATTCTAGTTTCTACAAAAATATTCTAAAAATGAAAAGAAATCTCTTTACACTTTCGTGTGAGTCTTTCAAAAAATATGGTCCATAGATTTATTACCATAAACATTCGTAAATCTTTTACATAAGAGGTCTTTTTTAATGAAAGCTAATATTTGAGACAATTCAAATGATTGAAAATTAAGATGAACTATTCAAAATTTCTCTAGAAGTTGGAAACCTTCGATATGTAGTTACATATGTAGTAAATATGTGACTTATAGTGATAAGCTGGGAACCAAAGACAGTGAAAAAAAAAAATGAAAACACTGCACGTACACAGCGGTAAGGAAGACAAGGGAAGTTTACTTAAAAACATAGGCCAGCTCCTGGGAGTAAAGCTGCAAAGGGTCAAAGAAACAGGCCAGATCTTTCTGACCTGAGGAGATTAATGCAAAGACTGATAAGTAGCAGAGATTAGCTCCCTGTGCAGGTGAGGGTTCCCTAATGGGTTGCTGCTGGCAAAGACAATTTCACTGGTGTTTATAGTTATCCTCATGTTTTGGATCTAGGGAATGAGTCTTGATGGTTGTGCAGTTTTATTAGTAAACCTTGGTTGATGTTGAGAATTGGCAGCATGTAAGAAGCCTTGGAGACTGGGAGGATGGAGACAAAGAGAAGCATATTTCAAAAGGAGTTTGCCAATCATGCTTGAGACATGACATTTTTAGTATAAGAAAGATGAGAAGCTAAAGGGTCATTTTCTGGACAAGTCAATTCCAAGAATTGAAAACTGGCAATGAGGATGGGCACAGTGGTATCAGCCAATCACAAAGAGACTGATTGGTTTTTGGAATAATTAAGGAAAAAAGATATAAAATCTCTGAGCATAACATTATTTTGAACTACTTTGCCCCTCCCTCACCAGAGGGCCAGAGTTTCCTCCTATACTTTGTTCTTTTTTAATCTGTTATTATCCTTGTCTCACACCTGTTGTAAATATATTTGTCTCTTGCTGCGGACCAGCCGGGCGAGGTCGCAGGCCAAATAACCAGGGTTCAGCTGGGCAGGAAAGACACAGGAGCCGGCGAATGGCGAACAGACGCACACACTCAAGGGGTGGTGAATCTGCTGCGATTTATTTGAGATCTTTATGGATATATATAGTGTTTTTGGCAATCAGCATTCTATGAGTATATGCAATTAACATATTAACAGATTATAGATTTTTCCTAGGTGTATCTAACAATATAACTTTTCTAGAAGCATTCTAAAGCAATTCCTTACTTTGCCACTGAGAATTAACACATCAATTTAAGTATTTTAACTAACAATATAACTTTCTAAAAGGTATTCCAAAGCAATCTTTTACTTTGTTACTGAGACTTGACATATCAACTTAAACATTTTAACTAACAATATAACTTCCTAAAAAAGTATTTCAAAGCAATCTTTTACTTTGTTACTGAGACTTGACATATTAA
>PVHY01001776.1:0-145396 GCA_004024945.1 Uropsilus gracilis
CTTCCCTCCCTCCCTCCCTCTTTCCCTCTCCCTCTCTCTCTCTCCTCTCCCTCCCCCCATCAGTCTGTCCATCCTGCTATTTTTGCCTGTGAAACCACAGGCTCAGGCTGCCCAGGGTGCAATGGACTCAAGCAGTCTCTAGCCTCAGCTTCCCAGGTAGCTGGAATTACAGGCGCACGCCACCATGCCCAGCTATTTTTTGGGACTAGGTCTCCTTGTGTTGCCCCTGCGGGATACAAACCACAATCCCCAGACCCTGCTGTGACTCCATAAGCTGTCACTTTCAGGTACATGCCACAGTGCCCAGCCCACTTGTTCCCTTTGTAATTAAGGAATATTTTGTAGGGAAACTAAATTTTTATTCACTAGATTTGGCATCTGTTATTTTTTCAAATGTTGGTTTTCTGTATTTGTTATTTGGCATCCTGCTCTTAAGAAAAATTTTCTTCCCTCCCTATTTATATCTGCGTGAACTCATGCATAATATAAATAGTGGTTATAATGTCTTATCTTTTACTCATTTTGTCCAAATTGTCCAAATAGAAAGTTAAAGTCAGAAGAAATATCATTGTGATAAAATTGCAGAAAAACAGATATTCGACAAGGGTAACAAAGAAAGATCTGAAGTTAAAAACCTGTAAATCTGTAAATTGTCTCCTTTCATTAGAAGGGAAGAATATTTTAGACAGATTGAGAGCTAGCAAATATTTATGAATGGCTACCACTGTGTTATTAATGCCATTAATCCATTAATTATTAGGACATTAGATACCATTCAGTTAGCATGAAGAACATTTAAATTAGTTGAATGGTGGAAAGTGTGTTAAAATTTTGAGTCATGTGTAGAATTATGGAATATTTGCTGCCTATATATGTCAACACAAACTCATGAAAGGTGAACATAAGAAAGGAAAAAAAAGATACAGTATTAGAAATGAAATGTTCAAAGGATGACTGGGAATAATCAAAGCATCTTGTGGCTTTAAGTAAAATAAAAATCATTTTTCATGTTTAAGAAGTGTAGTCAGAGAAAATGTAATATTCCCATTGATAAAGCAGAAGAAAACTCTAATGCTAGTCAAGATATTTGTCAAATTATAGGCCTGTTTTTAAGCCATATGGCCACTTTTTTACTCCATCGTATTGTCAAAGTTTGAAATTGCTTATTTGGATGATTGTTTAATATTTTCTACAATAACAACTGTAACTATCTGTGGTCCAGCATTGTATCTTCAGTGCCTGGCAGCACTTGGTAATATATTTGTTGAAAGTTTTCATGCATGGAATCAATTGCTTTGCAAAACTCTTTAAATTAGAATAAAGAAAAGACAGTTACAGAAATAAAGTAACAATTTGAGACTATAGGATACATGGGCATGTTTAGTGTAATGGTGAAATTTATGAAGTTACTTGAGATTTAAGTTTCATAACTAAGAAATTTAGAACTGAATCTTGTAATGTTTACTAAAATATGTTGGAGTGCTAAACTGAGAAGTAGGTGAACCCTGTACGTGGTTTATACTGTAGAAATATAAAATAGCACAATTTAAGGGAGACCAGAAACATGGACCATCTATAATATCCCTTTCTCAGTGAACAAACACTCAAATCACAGCTTAGATTAACACATGCCCTACAGTATGCTGAATGCTTACACCTTAGTATGTCTGCATATTACTCCTATCAGTGGTATGAATATCAAGACTCATTTACTTGTTTGTGTTCCCAGACCTGTTCATGGTTGTTGTTGTTCATATTTTAATTGCATTATTTAATAATTGTGTAAACCAAGGAAAAGAGAAATGATGTTTCTGTGAAATGTTAAGTTGAATGCTTTGAAAAGATTTGATAAGTTAGACATAAGCAAGAGAGCGAGTAAAATATTAGGGACAGATTATTCTAGAAAAAAATCATACTGCAGATCGCTGGTTATTTGAGAGTGCTAAGCAAAGCTAGATGTATATAATAAATTCTTTTTTGCTGTTTGCTCACTTAGAGTTTTAGTAAATGAAAGATACTCCAATTTTAATTTTTTTTAAAAGCCCTGCAACACCCATATTGTTACCTTCAGGAACATATTTCACATATATGGTGATATAAATCTTAAAAATAGTGGCAGTGCCAATACCCATAATGTGGTCTAAGAAATTTTCAAATCTTGTAGTGTTCTTTTGATTTGAGGCGCTAGTAAATTATTTCATGCTGCGTATATGCAGTGGGTTCTGGGATATATCTTTTTGTAAATACACATTTTTATTATAGAGAGTAGCTGAAGCAGCATCATTAAGTATTTTCTGTAAATAGCTAAATGGGTACCAAAGTAGTAGCAGATTTTGAAAAGCAATAAAGGTGAAAAAGGATGTTTGAGTATGGTTGGGGTTGCCTGGGGGTGAACCCTTTGGAGCTATGAAGTGAAAACCCACTATGGAGTAGGTGGAATAGGGGGAGAAAGTGAGGAATAATGTTGACTCAGAGATTCCCAATCATTGGACCAAGTGTACTCAACAAAACCAGCCAGTCCAGAATAGTATGTACAAATGCCTGTTCATATGGAATGTGACCACTTTGTAATTAAGTGATATCAGTAGGTTGAATATAGACTGACCTGATTTCATTCACTCACAACACAGAGTACTAACCACTATACAATCACGGCCTGATTTCATTCACTCATAAAAAATATGTTTCTAAAAAGTTAGTTTGTAATTCATTTGCTACCTATTTCATTTCTGGCCCATAAAGTCATGGGAGAAAAATTGTTCTAGTAGTCATGAATTCTTGGTTCCCTAGAAGCATTTCTTCCTCTCTGAGAAAAAGTTCCATGTTTGGCATAATTTAGAAATAAGTGAATTTTAACTCTTCTCTTTCAGCTCCTTTTTATATGTCTATAAGTTAATTTGCTCTTTTTTCTACCTTTTATGAACCCTTTGCCTGCATCCCTTTCTGCACACTCTAGGTTATAGAAACATTTATCTTGAGTATTTATTGGCTCATTTTCCAATGGAAAAAACTATTATTTCACTAATCAACTCGTAGGAATTAAAGGAAAGTAACTGAATTGGATTAATTCACAGTGATGTATGAATGACAGACAAACCCACAAACCTTACAGATATGGTTTTCCTTTTTCAAAAAGGGTGTTCTTTTTAAGTGGAGTGTCAATCTGGTATTGCAAGGAAAAGGATTAAGTGGAGTGAACATAAGAGATTTTGGGGGCCCAACTGTTTCTTCCCTTCTCTTATATCTAAGGAAATTATGATTGGAGGAGTGCAGGGAAGAGAGGAATACATCCCTCTCCCAGTCCTTATATAGAGACCTGAACAACCTATTTAAATTTTTTCTCCAGAACATGTAGCATATCAAGAGTGGCAGAAAGGGAAGGAGTTTTGTTGCTCTTGTCATTGTTAGAATGTCAGCTGCCTGTCACCCCGGAGAGCTGCATCTCAATGCTGCTTCTTTCTCCCTCTTCCTGGAGTAAAGATGGTAAGTTGTGCCCTAAAGGAGAAGAGCAGAGGAGGGTACTTTATCTGAATTGGTGCCTTACAGGCACCTGCTGTGCAGAAGCCCGGCAGGAGTGATTAATTACTGAGGTCCTGCTCTGTAAGTTAGCCTCTCTCAAACATTCCTAAGTTAGCAGTGATTATCTGGTTGTAGTGCCAAGTCATCCTTAGATCATGTAGAGATGGTCAAATTGGCATAAGAAAGGAAGTTTAGCAATGTTGCTGCAAAAGGTGGATGGTGAATTGCAGAGATACTCCAAAGTATAGGTAGTAAATGTAAAATTCAATGAATGCTTAAGAGGAGGGAAACATACATTGATATCTTTACTCTGGTCATCTACATCATGCTTCTCATCTTTTTCCTCCAACTAGAACTTGGTAGTCTGGTACATTTTGCCTTAAAGACTCAGTAGAATTCTTTATTATATTCTATAATATCTTCTTTTTAAAAAAAAAATGCTAAGTGTTACAAACTATTATTGAATAAAACTGATGCTCTTGAAAAGTGACACAAATGCCCATGCTCTGGTTCTTGACTTAGTTTGCGAGGTATGAGCATATTTATCCTGACAGCTGCCTCATAACGAGTCATCCTTTTACAGATGAGAAAATTTAAGTTAAAACAAGCAAGGAACCTAAAGTTTCACAGATATAAATGGTAGTGTTAAGTTTCTCCTCACCTGCATTTTGTAAGTTTGTAAAACAGAGAAATTAGCACTATAGAGTGGCAATCTAAAAACTGAGAAGAGTTGGTGGTGGTATTCTAAGTTATTAACTTGTAACATAATTATAAAGTTCCTTATAAAAACCATATCTCTTTATTTTTTCATTTGCATGTTGAGTTTAATTTAACCTTAATTTGGGAAAGGTAGAGTTTATATACCTTTATAGTAAACATGTGTATGTGTATATGCATACATATATATGCATATAGGTATATGTACATATATGTGCATGCATATATGTATATTTAAATCAGCCACTTGCTGTGCTTCAAAGTTGATTGTAAATGAAGGAAGTTACCTTGAACTTTTCTCGTACCTAGAACACATTACTGTTTGTATATACTTGACTTTTAAGCGTAAAACTTTGTCACCAATTGCTGGTTTCCTCACTGCACTGAAAACAAACCATCCTCATTTGTTTTTGTTTTTTTATGAGATTAGGTCTCGCTATTTTTGCCCGTGGAACCTCAGGCTTTCATTGCCCGGGGTACCACAGACTCAAGCAATCCCCAGCCTCAGCTTCCCAGGTAGCTGGGATTACAGGTGCGCACCACCATGCCCAGCTATTTTTTTTTTGGAACTAGGTCTTGCTACAGGCCCCACGTAGAACTCGAACCGTGATCCCTAGCCCCGGCCGCTTCATAGGCTGAAGCTTACAGGCACAAGCCACTGTGCCCGGCTTCATTTGTTTTTATTCATACCTGCTAATTCCCCTAAATGTATAACCTGTCCATAATCTGTAGTAATAGCTGAGAACTTAGATTTTGATGTCGACAAAATTGGTCTTAAATCCTGACTCTAAATTATTAGTGTGATGTTGGATAAAGTGTCTTAGCTATCTATGTTTGTTTACTTAGTTTTTAAAACAGGGTAGTAGTACGTCATGCTTCATGGGTTTTTAAAAAAAATGAATCTCTTGTTTCCTATGATGATTTCAATGAAATATTGTCTTGTATTGCCTAGTTTTGGGTTGATGCTTTACCTCGTAAATTTCCTTTACAATAATAAGCATTGTAGGGAAGGGTGCAATATGTATATCTCTCTGTATACATGCATAAATACAGAGAGAAATATTAAGTGAAACTTACTTGAAAATACTAAGTAACTATATGGCCCATTTTTTGACAATAAAAGCAAACTGTCTTACTTTAGATCAATTTTGAGGGGTTGATAACTGCATCCAACTAATATTTTTTGTTAATTCTGTAGTATAAAAAGATTCACAGATAATGGATTTTGTATTCCCAAATGTCATTTTATAGATCCTGAACTTGCTTTATCTTAAAATAGACCTTTCCCCTGAACAGTATAAGTTAATATTTTGAAAATTCCCTATCAGAAGGCAAGCACCATCTTGACAGTCCTGTGTTCTGCTTCTACCTTGCTAATTGTTTCCTTGGGATTATTTGGATTGTGTGGAAAGCTTTTTGCAAATCCTCTTATTACTGAAGTCATTGTTGCCAGCAGGAATAAGATTAAAGGTGCTTAAGTCTGTAGAGTTGTTTCTAATTTGTACGTGTCATTTCGGTGGCATATTAACAGAACTCTGTCTCCTGTCCCTCCTTTCTCCCCCAGCACTATCTCAAGTTAGGTCCGAGAAGCCAGGCCATTGGAAGAAATCTCATTTTATCCTCCTAATTATTATGCTGGCACTCAGGAGATAATTTTTCCCTTCATGCACTGCCAATTAATATGCAAATAGGCTGATAAATATTTATGCAATGATTTAAATTATGCAGGGAGTGCTTTCAGTGTATTCTGTAAATGAATTGTTCCTGGACTTCAAAGTGCTGGCTGCTGTGCTAACGAGGAGAGATTTGCATAAGGCCCTAATCACGCGCATACTGATTAAGCTTCATTATGGAAACTGCCAGCTGCAATCTTTGTTTCTATTTTATTACAAAAAGGGGAACTTTTCATGCTTCAGTTGCCTTGACAGTGTCAGTCCTAGCTGGTAGGAGAGACTAAAACTCCTCTGAGCAACTGAAGTTTCCTTATTCAGTTGAAGATTGCTATGGTGTAACTGAAGTTGTATTTTGCTTCTCCCCCAATCCACCTTCCACCTCCCACCCTTGTTCTGTTAAGAATTTAGTGTAGATTTGTTAGAAATAGTATCATCTTCTTTCCCTCATCCCAAACCGATACCTGTTTTTTCCTTGCTTTGGACTGTTTGAACCTCTAGAAGATTTCACAGCAATGCTGGACTGCAGTGACTATGTTCTAGGTGGGTACCAGCACAGTTCTTTCCTATAAGCTTTAATATGGAAATTGTGTGTGGGGTTGACTATGCATAAATGCTTAATCGCATATGCAACCAGCTCCTGGGAGGGGGAGCAGTGGATTGATCAGGGAAGGAGGGAAGCATTTGTAAAGCACAAGCATCCTGGAATTTGCAGTAGGTCCCTCCCTACCACTAGTTCTTCTGGTTCAGAGCATATTTTCATTAAATAGTGTGGATTTAGAATTCAACTTGAATAGAGGACATTTTTACTTTTTTGGAACTATCTGTTTAGAGCATTTCATGGAATTCTAAAAATATTCTAAATTTGAAACAAGGTATAAAGTGTATCAAATAATATACACATTAATAAAATATTTTGCATATTTAATGCAACTGACTTATATAAAAACCAAAAAGGCTTAAATGGAAAAGAAAGTGGAGTTTTAGTGCAGAATTGTTGCCATAAATGTTAATGTAGAGGATTACTACAATAAGTGTTAATTTTCAGAACTTAGAAACTGAACTGTTTACAAACTGTTAAAAAATTAGCCTTTTTTACTTATAAAAACCAGCTTCTGTTCTTCATAAAACAGGTTTTTAAATTTTCCCTGTAGAACAACAAGCCTTTTGGGGAGAGACATAACTGCTTTGAATATATGAACTGTCTTTGGTAACTGAGATTTAAAATAGATTAAGATACTTTGGTTTTTAGATACACAATGGCTCATTGGCCACATTTTGTTTTGAGTCTTATCTGTATGTAAAATTATCAGAACTTCTTTAGCTTACCCTGGTCACTTGGAGAATTAGATGATATGAACTGCAGGATTTTGTTATCTCCCCTTTAAGATCCTTGCAGTTGATATTTTCCTTAGTATATCATTTTTTCCCACATGAAAAATAAGACTGCTCCCATCACTTTCACAGTTCTCAAGGATGAAATAAAATGATAATTCTGAAAATGTTTGCATAGTAGTAGTAATATCTGTATTGCACGGTGAAAACCACTGACAGCAACAAATGGGTGTCAGGAGTCCCACTCCAGAACAGAATATATACTGGGTAGATTCATGTACAGTCAGTTCAGAGAGAAAAGAACTTACAATATCAGAAAAGAACTTACGTTTACCCTTTATGTCTGCTAAGTTGGGAACTCAAGAAAGGATCTTTTAAAGTAGTACCTTTCTGAAATATTTTGCCATTAAAAATGACATGTTTGCTAGTTTCAGTTGGCAATGAATAAAAGTGTTCTTGTAATTGTATAGTTAATCCAATTTAGCTGATCTTTTTGGGTGATTTTAAATGTCTTTGAAGCTCTTGAAAATTCAATAGAAAATTCTTCATATTCATACCTGTGACATATTCTTTAATTTATAGATGTGGAAATTAGGAAACGAATTGTACAAGGTGAAACTCATGTCTTGTTAAGTATTATACCTACTTCTTTTTTATGGTATGTGGAAAATTGTCCTTTTTATGAAGGCTAATTGGTTCATAATTTTTACTACTTTCTTTATTACATCTGTTCTGATTTTGACTTCCTTAAGATTTTAGGTAAGTCATTCAGAAAGCTGATTATCACTACATTGTGCACCTGTTTCTTTCAAACCTTAGTGTACTTTCAGATGATTCTTGGTTTTCTGGACAGTAGGTATGGAGAAGAAGTTGTAGAACCACCATTTGTGACTGCATTTATGAGCCAAAGATATCATCAAATTGTCCAAACCCAGAAGACAAACATCTATTTTCTAACCTGTATATTGAAGCTATTATCTAGCTTCTGGATTAAAAATGAAATCTGTCTGGGGAGGAGGACCCCTGATTCTATCTCATCCGTTCTGTTTGGGAATAATGCAACTATGGAGAACTTGTCTGGGACTGCTTATGATGGTTTTGATCTCCTAGTTAAACTTTTAAGCAGGTGATAAAATCTGGCTGACGTATCAGATACAATATAGTTTAGGTATTTATTTTCTACTAACAGTTATAGTTAAATGATTCTTAACCTTATTATGGGTAAAGATAGAGTTTACCTCATAGTAAATTTGTTTGATTATAAGTATGCTTAGAACAGTTTGCAAAAATAGAGTAAGGTATATATTTACTGTATACTTAGTCTTTGTCTCTTTGAAGAAAAACAGATTGTTGTTTCTTGTATTCATTCTAGGATACTTAATATTGCTTATTTTTCTATGAAATCTTTATTAAATAGATAACCCTATAAAAAATGGACTCACATTGACATAGATGGTATAATTTTTAAGTGGCTATGGTTATGATTCAACTTTAAAATTATTAGTTTTATGTATATGTTACATTATGCCTTGTGGTATAACTCTTCTACTGGATTATGATTCAGATATGAGTTTGGTATATTTTGCCCCTTTAATGTATCTTTAGTTTATTTAGGGGGTGGAAGATTAAATGTATTCACTCTTAGACCTGTTTTCTGTTCAGTTAAATTGCTGTTCAGACTGTTACAAATATGACCAATATTGTTTTGGCAGGTGAAAATTCACCATGGAGCCTCCTATGCTTGACAGCATTGTTTTGGTTATAGTTAATGAATATCTTTAACTATGGAGGGAATAAAAGCTGTTCGGTAATAACATGCTTTACTTTGTGAGGTGTTCCATATCTTCCATGGTTTTGCTTCTTTACCATATACTATACTTCATATCATGAAGCGTTGACTCCTTTTACATGTCAGACTATTACAAATTTTTTCAAGTTAGAGTTATTTTACCTTTCTTGGAAAAGTCTGAAAATTCTTTAGAAAGACAGCTTATTTGTAGATTACTTCAGAATTTGGGGGAGTCTTGAATTACTCTTTCAATAAACTTCACTTACAGTTTCCACTGTCAGTATTATACAATATTATACAGTAACATTGGTCAGTATTTGTAGTCCTTCCTTCTGCTACAATTGTGCCTTCCTAACCACATCCTCAGTTTTTTAAAAAAAGGCCTTCTTTATCTCTATTTTATTGCAGACTCGAGAATGAACAATCCGTCAGAAACCAGTAAACCATCTATGGAGAGTGGAGATAGCAATACAGGTAAGAGATGCTTCTCAGATACAGCTTCTTGATTAGAATTAATAGAGCTGAAAAAAGAAACTCCTCACTCAAGCATGAGTCATACTTGGCAAGACTGATTTGAGTACTGAGATGTCAAATATAATTTAGTTCTTGTAGGTACTAGGGTGGTATGTGTTTCAGCTTATCTGATTTCTTCTATAGCTTGGTTTCATCTTTTTTACTGCTATAAGAGAAGCTGTGGAGTAGATCAGCGTCATCCTTTGGTCAGATAGTTGTAGCTGTGAATTATATAGATTTGCCACTTCTTAAGGTGACTTCATTCATTTCAACTATGAAATGAATATAATGTATATATTTCACGGGTGGTGGTGTTAGTAGACAAGTATTGAGCACTGTTTAAGCTACATACTTACCATTCAGTCAAAGGTTGCTCTCATTATAGGTGTTTGCCAAAATAGTGAGATCTTTTCCACCCCACATTCAGTCTACAAAACACACAACTATTTCCAGTGCCTCCTCCTTTTATTTGGTTATTCAATAACTTATCAGGAGCAAATTAATGATATATAAATGAGAAAACTGAGGTTCCATGAGAAAATGCTAAGTTCATAAAAGTAAATCTCTAAAGTCCGTGCTCTTAATTCAGTTGACAATGTGCTTTTGTCAAATAGACTTTAGAGGCATAGAAGACATTTGATTATATATCTTTATCATCTGCCAGAGATGACACAGGGACTTCCCCAGCTTCTGGTAAAGGCAGCAATTAAAATACTCAGCCAAATAAGATGATGTATGGTCAGAGATATACAGAACATATTGTAGTTTCTATAGTAAACCATATTTTTCAGCTTTGCACTCTCCATTTGAGAGAGAGAAAAAAAAAAGCCTAATGTTATAGTAGATGGTAAGATGTGAAATCACACTTTGTTTCCCACTCCTCCTGGCCATAAAACCTTTTAATTTGTAGAAGAGTTTAATCAGTGTAGCAGTCTTTTGCCTATATGTCTTCCTTTCTAAACTGCTCAATATTTGGAGATACTTAAAGTATACTTTCCTAGCCATGGGGTTGCCTATTGTGAATTAGCATGTTTCTCAAATTATTCTGAATCAGACCCAGGTAGATCTTCTGGCTCCTTCTGAGACTAGGGCAAGTGCAGCATTCTCTTCTGTCTGACTTGTTAGCCACAGTCTCTATTCTTCTGTTACTCTCTTGCCTGCTTGGACCCTGTCTTTCATTGTTTTGTAGCCCTAGTCCCTCTGCCAGGTACTCCGGGTACCTGCTGAGGTATGCGACTTGTTTCCAGAGAGAATGCCCTTGATCCCATTAAGCCAGTAGGGGAAAGGGAGCAGGACCCCAGTGCCTAAAGAACAGCTTCACGGAAGAGGCAACATATATTTCTAAGGGAAGAAGAACAGGCTCACAGAATGATTGGAGAACAGTGAAAATATCTACTACATCAGACTCATGGGGAGTCTGCTTCTGTAAGAGAAGTTCAGTTGTTACCATTTATTGAGTACCTGTAACATTTAATGACAACACCCCCACCTTCACCTCCCCCCTCCCCCCTACACAAACATTCACACGTATGTTCTTAGCAACCTGAAGCACTGTATACATTACTGGATGTCAATTTGCATTTTTATGACAGCTCTGCAATTGAGATATTATTCTCTCAATGAGTAGGAGATTGAAGCACAAAACCAGACAGGGAAAAATAGGATCCGGATTTGCATCTGTATGTGGCTTTTGCATGAACTGCAGCAAAATATAACTAGAATTAACAGATGCTTTGTATTTGTTCAGGTCTAAAGGCATTTAGAGACAATTAAAAAGTAAAACTTGCTGAAATAATTTTAATTTCTTGCTCTGTTTTAATATGGGATTTGTGGCAGACTCGCTGCCATAGAACTGAGTGACATCAAATTAGATACTTTACTTTTTATTGTCTCTAAAAGTCTAATTTTTATGATTAAACAACTGGTACAGTTTAGAAATCATCCATTACAAACAACAACTGTCAATATTCTTTTTTTCCCTGCAAATGGAGAAAAATTTACTGCTTTTTACACAAGAGTTACTGCTAATGCAATTATAGACAGCAGTTAGATTAAATATGATATGGCCAGCCAGCCTGACTCTGGAGTCACCACTCAGTTCCTGTATGTCACTGCAGCATTTCTTGACTTTGTAAAATTGCAGATTCCACACACATTATGAATCTTTATGTTCTCTTGAGGATAATGAACCTTGAATGTCAGTTTCTCAAATGTTAAGGGTCTGTCACTATGTTCCAGCATCTTCTACTGATATCTGCTTCTTACAGTAGGAATAGAAAAGTTTACTTACTAAATTACCATGTTTGATATATTAGATGTAAAACTACAGTTTATTCAGATACTTAAATAACTTTTATTATTTTATAAAAATCAACAAACTGATTTTTATTTTAAAATATAGCTAACAAACTTGATGATTTTTTTATTATAAAGAATCATGGGTGCTTAATTTTCACTAGTTTATTAGTACATATAATTTTCAATGGAAAGAACCCTTAGCATTTTGATTTGTGACATATTTAAAGATGATAATATTGTAAAATTAAGATTGTGCTGATATGTTGTTACTTAGCCTTTCTCTACCACTGATTTATTTAAATTAACCAGCTAAACCTGAAATGACTTTTGTTAAATAAGCCTTAGAGGTTTACATAAAATTTATGTTTAGGTGTCTTAATTTATTCATTAAGTGCCTGTCCTATATATAAACTATTGTAGTTAGGTTACTAGAAGATGTTATTGCAAATAAATGAGATACTTTCAGTCTTTGAAAAGTTGGGAATCCATTAAAAGCTGACGTAGATAATCAGATAATAGTCAGGATAGATAGTGGTTCAAAAGGAGATGTAAGAAAGTGCTAGAACAGTGTTTGTTTATTTGTAATGAGAAAATTTGAGTATGTTTATAGACTAGGTTGAAAGAACCACCAGACAAGAAGAGATTGAAGAAAGACAGTTGAGGAAAACCAAGTTAGAGGAGAGGGGTCAAGATCTAAAATACACACTCTGAATATGAAAAAGATACACCCTTTGTCTAAAATTGGGGAGAAGAAGGTATGACTAAACAATGATAGATAGAGATAGAAGGGCGGACAATGGACAATGAGGAATACTTCAAATTGTATTGCTTCATTTTTCTCATTTCTCAAATGAAGTAGTTTGGGTGGTCATCTGAGAGAGGCAGGATAATAGCTGTAATAATGGCAGCAGCTACTACCATATGTTGAATTTGTACTATGTACATATGACTGACCATTTTATTATATATACTTTATTTCATATTTATTGATATACTCCTGGAAGGTAATAATAGTATTATGCCTATTTGATAGATAAGAGAAATTCAGAACTGTTTAGTATTTTGCAAACTTTAACCCTTTTATTTTGTCGCATTATCAAAAAGATGGAATGAAATGGATTTGGAGGGTATTAGTTTTGACATAGTTACTTTTAAGGAATTGATTTAAATGAATGAGTGAATAGATGAATGAATAAAAATATGAATAAGCTTGTTGAAGTTCAGGCTCAACTTGAAGAAAATAAATATGTAGTTTTTTAGCCAACTTGGTTATAGTGAAACTCAAGTGATAGAAATGAAAGATTGGATTATTTTATCAGAATGATTGCCCATCTGGATAAGAAGTAATACTGATGTATCTTGTAACTTTTTTTTTTGCCTAAGAATACTGCCAAGAATTTTTCTCCTAAGGGTAGCAATAATTCTACATGTCCTCCTCTTCCCAGCCCTTGACTTTTTGTCTCTGAATTTGCTTATTCTAAGTAGTTTGTATAAGTAAATATATAGTATTTGTTCTTTTGTGTCTACTTATTTCATTTAACTTCTTTTCGTGATTCATGTTTGTTGTAGCATATACAGATGAATAAATTCCATTGTGAGTATAAACCACATCTGTTAATGAATACTTGGGTTGTTAAACTTTTTGGCTATTGCTAATAATGCTGTAATAAACCTAAACACTGGTGTACATCTTAGAGCTGATCCTGGTTTTCCATTCTTTGGGGATATATAATTACTGGTGAGATTACTGGATAAGTCAACACAAAGTTACTATCAGGAGTTCTCAGATTAGGGTGCTGGAAGGCCTGTGTTCTTCTGTAGAATCTATGCAATCTGTTTCCTTCCATTTTTCAGATTCTGTAAGCATTCCTTGTTTTATGGATTTTTCATCTTAAAAGCCAGATTTATAGCTGTCTTCCGTCCACCTCCCTCCCTCTTTTTTTTGGTTCTCTTCCCCCTCCCTTTTCACCATCACATCTTGCTTTCTCTTAGTAGAAGGATTGTTGTAATTACAGGTGAACCAGCCTGGAAACTGAGGATAATATACTATTTCAAGACTCTGAACTTAGTCAGATGAGCAAAATCATTTTTGCTACGTAAAGTAAATTCATCGTTTCTGGGCATTAAGAAGTGGATCTCTTTGAATAACTGTTGTTTTACCTTTCTACAGTACTTTATCCTAAATTAAACCTGATCCACTGGTTATTTTCTTTTTTTATGACTAGATCTCACCATGTTGCCCACAGTTGTCTTAACTCCACAGACTCAAGTGATTCCTAGCCTCAGCCTCCCTGGTAGCTGGGATTATAGGCACACCATGCCAAGCTACTAAGCCTGATCCATTGTAACATAGATGGGAGTCAGAAAAATAAAGTTGTAGTACATAGTTTTATAAGTATCAGTAGAAAAAAACATGCATTTTTATAATGTAAAAGTATTTAATAAATATTAAAACCTTGTTCACCTTCAATAATAATAATAATCACTTTTTTTTTTTTTTAACCCTGTGCTGGTTTATTCATCTACTGGGAACAGTAGTTAATGGTACAGCTAATACTGTTATTGTACAACTTTATTACCTCTTTGGAATTACATTCTTAAGAGTAACACAAATTAAATCAATAAGAATTGCAAGTTCTTCTGGAAACTATTGTCCTTTATCAAATCTCCATTTATTTTACATTTGTTATAAGCTGATTTATTACAAAGTAATCATTTTATAAAATAATATAGTTATAAAGTGATAAATTTTACAATAATATGGTAAAAGTAACTATCATTATTAGTACTGCTAAATACTTTCTATTGATGACCTCATTTTCACTTAATCCTTATAATTTTATGTAGTGTACTAGTTTTTTTATTTTATTGATCAGGCATTTGAGACCCACAGATATTTATTCGCTTGAGAAAGGACCCACATTTCTAAAATGGAAACAGCCATTTTCTTATCCCCTGAGATACTATATTCCTTATGTTTAGACTCCAATGTACAAGATACTGTTTCTCTATTTCAGTAGGATCCCTAAAGTTGAAGAAAATGTTGATTTTATTCTCAAGAAAATTTATAGATAAAACGTGTGAAAATGTAATAGAATTCGTAAGAAGTATACATGAGTATATGAGAATTCAGCACGGGGAGAAATTGTTTCTAGCTGAGAGGATCAATGAAAGTGTTAAGATGTAGGTTTAAATTGAACTTTGAAGGATAGGTAGGAATTAAATTTGATGGTGCTAGGCAGCATAAGTTCAGCATGAACAAACAGTAAAAGCTAAGATGAGGAGAAAGAAATCTATCATGAAATTCTCATAATTCCTTCAGTTTCCTTTCCTGTCATGTCATGATTTCTAGCACATATAGTCTTTCTCAGAATTAGAGAGTGTACCAGTTCTTCAGTGGTTGAATGCAGCCACTACTTTTACCATTGGTCTATCATTGTTATCTTTGAAAACTTACCATTAACTTATTATAGTTACTTTTATAATGAACGAAGTTAAAAATGATAGGTTAAAAAATTAAATATTTTTTACCCTCATAACATTTAATTGCTTTGAAAAACACTTATTTTATACTTATTTATGTTGAAGGCATCTGACTCACCTGTTAATGAGTCATCATTGAGTGGTCATTGGTCAGTGAATGTAAATCTTTTTTTCATCTAAATTATGATAAAGATTAAGACTTGCCTATTCTATCTCTGTTTACTTAATTTTTCATTCAAATGATTTTTCCCCCTCAGGATAATATTAAGGTCTGTTTGGCAACTGAAAAGCTCAGAAAAATTTATTAATATTATGTATATTTGTAAAATATATTTGTAAAATAGTTTTCCAAAAATATTACCAAAAGCTCCTATAAACTTGTGATATATTAGTTACTAGAATTTATTAGTGCCTAAATTGGTTTCAGGAAATTCTATCTGTAAGAGAACATAATCAGATACCTTTTTCTGCAAGACAAAGACAAAAGATCTGAAAAGAGCAGCACCAGTGAATAGATCCACTATTCTTCATCATAATTGAAGAATCTGAGTGTCCAAAACTAGTTTTGGAAAACATTTCCTGATAAAAAAGTAGTGTTTTCAGGAGCTGCTTCAGAAATTCACTGAATAACAGCTTAAAAAAGTTCTCATCAAAACAGAGTGGAGCAGTTCCAGATCTCAGACTCTTAACCACTATTTTCCCTTTGAACTTACATTTAGCCAGGGGCTATTTCTAATTCTTACTACTTTCATTATTATTATTTTAAAGGTTATTAAATATTTTGCTGTGTGGACTTTGTTCTATATTGGCTATAGTACTCTTGTAAGCCTGGGGGGTAATACCAATATTGATTTTTCTTTTAGTTTCTTCGTAATAAAGTTTTGAATAGTGGGTAGTTTCATTGTCATTGAAGCTGGCTGGAACTCTTCCAGAAAATCACAGGAATACCGAAGAATATATCACTCTGTTCTTGGTGGTCTGTAAACAAAAAGCACACACCTGTAGGAAAGATCGCCCTTTCCTACATCTGTATGATATAACAAATACAACTTTTAAGAGATTTTTGACCAGCAAGTATTGAGAAATACACCCTTGTCTTGCCTGTTGATTGTGTGTGATTGATGTATTGATGCATGGGGAGAAGGGGCTATGATTATTGAACTTGTAGAAATATTTACTGGTATTTGAATTAAATTGTATTTTTGTTAAGAGTGAATAAGCAGGTGATCACTTTTGTCAAAAGACAATTTTTAGAATTTTAAAGTTGGAATCCATTTCATTTTTACCCATTACCATAGAAATTTGGGCACTAGTAAGAGGATTTGTTTTTGAAAGACTGCTTAGGGTTCAGATGATGAGATTGTAGTTTTCTTCCTTCTCCCTTAGGGGAGAGTTTAGTTTCAAGTCATATCACTATTTTGGGTGTTTTTTCCCCTAAAAATATAAAATAATGTTTTAGCAGTGTTATACTTGTGCTAGAAGCATTAAAAAAACCAAAAACCCAAAAGCCTAAACTGATGTATTATTTATTATCCCCTGGAGAGAAGTAGCATTGGAAAGTAGGGATCAAATTTAATGAACATTCAGGGAGGAAGAGCAGAGATTGAGGCAAGAAGGAAAAGACTGCACAGTGTACATCTGTATTTGGCTTGAACTTGAGGTGTATGGGTGCTTTATCTGTGTAGGGACTGTGTGAGAGGAAGTAGACGTGATGATGAGGTGATACCTTCAGTTATGAAAATATTGCAGTTGAGGTGTCTTGTGATACTTGCAGGTGAAGAAGTGAGCAGTTGAAATAGATTTAGGTGTGTCATCCACAGGGTTGAGAGCCCCTTTAAAATATTGAAAGGGCTCTCTGGTGAAGAGGAGCCCATGAGTTAACCTTGTACTGACTAGAGAGCCACTGGCCAAATATGAACTTTGACATTAAATTAAATTTAAAAATTCAGTCTTTATAGCTACCTGTGGTTAGTGACTTCATTATTGTATCACACATCTGTAAAGCATTTCCGTTGTAGTAGAAATTTCCATTGAGGAGTACTTAAAGAGACTAAGAAAGAGTAACCATGGAGATCAGATATGAACCGGATGAAGTTGATGGAGTTATTAGCACTCAGTGTAGTCAAGTCTGTTAGAGAAGTCAAGATGGGAAAATTAAAACTGACCTTTGCATTTGACTGTTAGTAGTTATTGGGCACCTTTTAAAGGGTAGGTGGAAGGAAATAGGAAAGAAATTGCTGTGGATAAAGAAGTGAATATTGAGAGAGAAAATGAGAAATATAGGCAATTCTTGTAATGGAAGCTCTCTGAGCAACTATATAGCCTAAAGACTGAGTGCTCAGACCTGGTACCAAACCACCTGAATTCAGCTTCTAGTTTGTTCTTATACAAGAGTGTATAACCTTGTACAGATTACTTTTTAGCTATAAAATGAAGAAAATAATAGCCCATTGAATAGAATTGATAGATGTGTGACTTGGTAAGTGATCAATAATTGTTAACTTTATTAGAAACATAATGAGGAGAAGGAAAAAGATAACTCTGGTGGTATGTTAAAGAGGGAAGAAAAGACTGAGAGAGGAGGTCAAGTATGTGTGCTAAAGAGGAACCAGTAAGAAGGGAATGTTCAAGAAAAAAAGGATGATTCATGAATTAAAGTTAGTAAGGAGAGGGGAAAGTATTAATCAGAATGCTGGTAAATGAAATAACTAAGAGTAGAGGAAGAGTCTCTCTCTCCACTTCTTTTTTAAGGTAGAGAAATGGGCAACTAAAAGTACAGATAATGAATATAATCAGTTATTAGGTCTAGGGAAGGTAAGAAAGCACTCTAGATAGAATTAGAGACTTGAGAAAGTGAGACCAGAGAATAGGAGGCAATAAAGAAACTTGGGAGTAGATAGTTCATCCAGATAAATAAACAATGTAAGATGAATTGGTAGCAAAGGGTAATAATTCAAGCTAGGAGCCCTGACATAAGATAAAATAAGAGGATAAAAGAATTACACTGCAGCTTTTTGAGACTTCTGTGTTTTTTTTAAAAGGCAGGAACTACCACCATTTGACTGTTCATATCTTAAAGGTGAAGATGAGTAAGGAATATTTGACTAGGTTAGGAGACAGGAGAAAAATGGAGAAAGGTGAATGTTTGGTGTAATTTTTTTGTTGTTGGCCAACAAAAGTGTTTATATTCGAATTTTAAAATAAGAATTTTCTGGATTTTTTGGCCCTAAAAGTATTCCCCTTATGTGACATGTTTTAAGTTATTCATCTCAACTATCAGTCATGAGTCATATATTAAGAAAACAGGTAATAAAAATCTTTCTTAATAGAATGTTTCATGCAGATAGATTTAACAGATTACAAACATTAGCTGTTTATGGAAATGCTGTCATGTGTCATTGGTATGTAGTCATTTGCAAGGGACTATATAAAAAGCAATTTCAAAAATAAAGTCTGTGTTCTTACTTAGGAAGTAAAGAATGTGCAATCCAGTAGTAATGGAAGTTTTTTTTTGGTTTTGTTTTTTGAGACTAGGTCTTGCTATGTTGTCAGGAGTAGTCCTGATCCCGTGGACTCAAGTGACCCCCTGCCTCAGCCTCCCAGGTTGTTGGGATTACAGGCACCTGCTACCACACCTGGCTGCTTTTTCGAGACCAGGTCTCACTGTCTTGCCCAGGGTAGTCTCGAACCCATGAACTCAAGCAATCCCATAGCTGCACACCACCACACCCGACTTGCAGTGGAAGTCTTTGCATCTAGATAATAATCATCTGTTCTATAGATAACATAGTGTCTTGATTTTGATTATGCTTTTTTGTTTTTGTAGTAACAGTCTTTCTGGGTTACATTATTTCATGTTCTTCCCATTTTGTGGTGGCTAAGCTAGAAAATATCACCTGCATATACACTTAAAAAATAAGTAGAAGAAGCAGCTGAGTTTTCCTTGAGCATCTGTGAGCTCTTGAAGTTGAGGTGTATGGGTGCTTTATCTGTGTAGGGATAAAGCAGAATTTTCCTTTATGCCTCATGGCTATTCTACTTTTTGTATACTTAGTTGATGTCTGTGTTGCTTATCATAAAGGTAATGTAGTGACTGGCAGAAGATTATTATCTTTTTGTCTAGTAAGGTCTCTAAAATTTAGGCTATTTCACTTTGCACTTTGACTACCTTAAATTTACTGGCAAATTTAGAAATCTGTGAGTAATGTAATTTCTATTATGTAGATTTAATTGAAGTAGTATACTATTAGAGGCTGCTAGCTGAGACTGGACAAAACTCATAACTGTAAAATAAAAAAAAACTTCACTCTCTTATCTAATTTCAAAACACTGAAGACAAGACTAACGACAACTGTCCAGAAAGCAAAGAGCAGCTTCTCCATTCCCCCAATGTTTACCTTAAAAAATGTTTCATAAGGGCCAGGCACGTGGCTCGGCCTATAAGCTTCAGCCTATGAAGTGGCCAGGGCTAGGGATCGTGGTTCAAGTCCCACTTGGGGACCATAGCGAGACCTAGTTCCAAAAAAATAGCTGGGCGTGGTGGCGCGTGCCTTTAATCCCAGCTACCTGGGAAGCTGAGGCTGGGGATTGCTTGAGTCTGTGGTATCCTGGGCAATGTGAGCCTGCAGTTCCATAGCCAAAAATAGTGAGACCTAGTCTCAAAAAAAAAGTTTCATAAAAGTTACCAACAATGAATGAGTAAATCACCTACCTGCCATTATTTCACAAAAACTAATGTTTTACCCAAATTTTATTACCTTAGCTATTAGCCTTCCCTAGTTAATTAGGCATAAAACATTCTCTTAGCCACTTTTTCCCCTTGCCTAAAACCTATAAAAAGCCTAGTAATTTATCTTAAAGTTGATACCAGCCATGCTTCTAATAGCCCACAGTCTTTAACTGTATCTATCAATCTCACTCATCCTTTCTTGCAACTTAGCACACAACTTTTTTACATTATATAATACAATTTTCATTACAGATTAAATTTAATGCAGTGTTACTCTTTTATTCAAAATATAGCTAAGTCACGAAAAGTCACGAAAAATAACTTTCACAAACTCCATGTTCCAGAAGCTCTCAGACCTCATTCACAAAATTGCTCTTTTTCCCCCCACATACATTTCCTTCAGAGGCAAATCACATGTGACTTTGCCTATTAAAGGTCTGTAAGAGGCCAGTAAGACAGATGAAAATTGGAGGCTATAGACAAATGAACTGATAAAACAATAGGATGTCTACTGGAGTTATGGATTCTTTTTTGTTTTAAAAAACATTTTATTGAGGTGAAATGTGTATGATATAAAAATAATCATAGTAAGTGAATGATTCACTGGTATTAAATTGACAGTGTTGTACAGCCACCATTTCTGCCTAGTTGTAAAATGTTTTCATTAATCTGAAAGGAAATCTTGTTACCAGTTAGGCAGTTACTCTTCATTTTCTCCTCTTTCAGTCCCTGGCAACCATGATCTGTGTTGTGTCTTTATGGATTTACCTATTCCAGATATTGCATATAAGTGGAAACATATAATACGTGATCTTTTATGTCTTTCCTTCCATAGCTTTTATTTCCATCTAGTATTTACTAATTTTTACTATAACTTTCCCCATATTAGATTGCAAGTTCAATAAAGGTATTTCTGTCTGTTATTCATTGTTGCATTAATAGTATATAGAACAGTGTCTGCCACATAGTACGTGCTCAG
The DNA here is from genome assembly GCA_004024945.1 of Uropsilus gracilis. NCBI lineage: Eukaryota > Metazoa > Chordata > Mammalia > Eulipotyphla > Talpidae > Uropsilus > Uropsilus gracilis. Next base: position 21,033 of record PVHY01001776.1, read on the forward strand.
TGTTTCTTTTATGAGTGAATGAACAGGTCAGAGAACTGCTTGAAAGTAAGGATGGTGCTACTGGCACATCAATGCTCAGTAAATGTTTATTGTATATAGTATTCTTACAGTAGATTCTTTTTTCCTCATGATATTTTGATTATCTCTGTTATTCGTTATTCCTAAATAGTTATATAAAAATAGAAAATGCACATAAGTTAGAAAGATTTGCCTCCCACTGCAAAAGGATATAATTCAATCATTAATTTTATATTTATAGGCATTGCAATAGGTTTATCAAAACCTATATCCTGTAAAAGTAGAACCATTTATTAAAAAGGGAAATAGAAATTGTAAAGATGGACAGCCTTGTTGGTTAAGAAGTTAATAATTTAGGAAGCAGCTGAGTAATCCCTATGTTCATATTTCAATGTAGTCATTATTGTGATAGTTTAAAAATAATGGAGTTTAGAGGTAGTATAGTTTCAGGTGGACTAGATTCTTAAGAGATCACATACACTAAAAGTTAGATTAAGTTTCCAGTATAATTAGCCAATTATATTAAATGCTGTTGGGATGAAATTAGGCTTAGAATGGGCAAGACATATTTAAATGTGGCTTCCCTTGTCCCAGCATTCCCAGTTGGGCAGGGTGGGGCATGCAACTGCCTATGTCACTACATACAAGTACAGCCTCTTTAGATCTGATAATAAAGAGTATCTTGCCATTTTACATATATTTAGTTTAGGTTTCCACTCAGAACAAATCATCTTTGTTAAAATAGGGACCATTTCCAAATATATGAAAGCTCAGTTCTCTACATCTAACTCCTTTACTCTGATTAATTCTGTTTGTGAACTGAGGTGATTCTGGTACTTGTTCTGAGGCCCACAGTAACAAGTCCATTTATATGCATTTAGCAAAAGACTCTGAGGCTACTACTGACTTTAGAAAAAAATCTGTTTATGAAGTCTTATGGTTTCCTTTAAATATTACTGGCTTCTGAAAAAAATACTTAACTGTAATATTAGGGTTAATCTCTTTGGAAAATATTCATGTTATCTCAAATGTCATTACTTAAGAAAGACTGTTTTATAGGGGCTCATTTGGGAAAGATTACTTATGATTGGGTTTGCTCTTAAAATCTTCCTAAAGAAAGTAGATTCCAGATTGAATGTTACTAGGATTTTGGAAGTCATAGGACAGTGTGAAGGAGCATCTGCATACTGATACTGTTATAAAGTTAATCATCTTCTTCACCTCTTTTTCTGCTTCTCTTTTTGTTCTTTTCTCTCTAGTATGTTGGGTTTCTTGTTCAAGTTGGACATTTTTAAATAACTTGGGCAAAACCTTTCATTCTCATCTATAGAAGAATAACAGAAATAGGATAAATGAGAACACTGTCCTCCCCCTTTAAGTAAAAATAGGTACAGCCCTAGACAGAGTTTAAACTCCATCTCTTCTTTTGGACAACATTAAAGGATAAAAAAATGCTTATTCTAAAACCTTTAATCGCAGCCTACAAAGCGAGGCTGAGAGTAGGAATCACTTGAGTCCATGTATTTGAGGCCCACCTGGGGCAACATAACGAGACCTAGTCTCATAAAATAGCTGGATGTAGTGGCACGTGTAATCCCAGCTACCTGGGAAGCTGAGGTTGGGGATCGCTTGAGTCTGTGGTACTCCAGGCAACAAAGCGAGACCTAGTCTCCAAAAATGAATGAATGCATGAATAATAAATAATAGAGACTCATTCTAGGAAAAGCGAAACAAAGCAAAAATTAAAGTTCTTATCACTAGTTGTAATACCCATTGTAGAGAATTTGAAAAATACAGATTAAAATACCTATTATTAAACTTTGATTTGTTTCCTATTTGGAAACTTTTAAAATTAAAGTTCTCTTTTTCTTAATATGGTAATATTTCTTGTGAAATATAAAGTTTGATTTGATCCATTTGAAAAGCTTTAACTTTGCATAAATATTTCTGAAAAAACAAACTGAGTTAGAAACCAACAACTCAAAAATCTTACTCCTCATTATCTGCTGTCTTCTTAGGACCCTGATCTTGGCTGCAACTGTAGCTTAGTTAGTATTCCTTGTAAATAAGTGTTGAGTTGGGCTTCCTGGTTATAGGGAAAGAGCAAGGGAAGAGAGTAAAGGATGTCTGCATTTCAGGCTGGGTACAGTTACTGTCTCTCTCAGTTACTTCAGCAGAAATATTTGTTTTGTTTTTCTCATTTATCAATCAGGCCAGTTGACTAGTTACTTTTGACGGTTCCTTCTAGTTTTGCATTTTCTAAAATGTCATATAAATGAAATTACACAGATGTAGCTTTTGACCTTTAGAGTCTTGCTTCTTTCACTTACCATAGTAGTTTTAAATTCATCGGTATTGTGTTATTCATCACTCAGTTTTATCTCTTCTTTTCCCTTCCACAAAATGTTGGAGAAGGACCATATAGATATAATGTGTATAGGTTGTATCATATATTGGATGTAGTAGGTGTACCATACAGATTTGTCTAATCTAAGTCTAGATGTTTGCAGTGACAAAATCACTCACCAGTGCATTTTTCAGCATGTTCCCTTCATTGTGTGACAAGTGATGCTTTGAGTATGAAATGGGAAACTTGACAGAAGATAGCCTTTTAACCTAGTACTAAAAGGAATGTAAAGTGTGAAATTTATGCAAACCTGGGAACCTGAGTAATTCTGAAAGAGAGGTTTGTGATCTTCACCTTTGGCTACATTTTAGAGAATCAGAACTTCTTGGGAGATGGGGAATCACCCTATTCTTGACTCCATGCTAGTGTAACTCTCAGCCGTAATGATTGCTGTCTATCCTTGGAATCACCTCTTATATCCCTCACTCTTCATTACATATTCAGTGCTTTGTCCAGAGCTTTTGTGCCTTATTTCTATCTTGCTGTTTTGTTTTCTAAAAATAGACTACCTTTGGATTTTGATAGAAGGGTAACTATCTGATTGAAGTCCCACGATCTCATTCCTTGCAGCTTTACATTTTATTTTTGCCACTGTCTCCTTTTCTTCTGCATCTTTTATAACCCTCTACTTCTAATTCTTTATTCTTTTCTCATACTCTTCAGGTTTAATCCTGTTTTGTTCTTACATATATATGTAGTTTCTCTCACCCCCATCTCTCCTAAGTCTTTAAAGTGTGCTCAGCTTTCACCTGCCTGTAGACCTTTCCTTCTACCCTCTCTGCCATCTGCCTTTTGAACAACTCTTCCCTAACTTCTAGCACTATCTGATGTTCTAGAGGAAGGACCCCCACTCACCACCTTGGTTCATCATTACCTACTTTGCTCTTTGAGAGCTGGATGGGTCCCTAAAATTTTATCGCCTTTGTCATTTTGGTGTTTTTTCTTTACTGTTTTAATTGTCTTTTGTTGTTTTATTTGTGTGTGTGGTTTTTTTTTTTTTTTTTGAACTGTTTCAAGGTAAAAGTAATTACTCTAAAAACCTATATATAAATGTGAATGTATGGTTTGTGTACTCATATTTCTACCATTAGGTTTCAAAATAGAATGTGGCCATTACCCACAGACCGCTTCAAGTCTATCCTTATCATAAACCATTCTTTTACCATAGAGGTAACCATCATCCTGAATTTAGTGTTGATCATCATGTCTTTTTTTTTTTTTTTTTGGTAAAACACAAAGCAACACCTTCCACCATCCATTATAACTCCTTCACCATAATTTCCACCCCAGCACACTTCACTTCTCCTCAGTTTAGTTATCAATATCCACAAGTTTATTTTTATTTTGCTTTCTTTTCTTATATTGCACATATAGGTAAGATTATATAAGATTATCTAAAATCAATAGATGCTTTCTCTGCATATCTTGATAATAATTATGATTTTTTTTTACCTTTATTGATGAATTGTGTTAATTGATTGTGTGCATGTTAAATCTTTCATCGCTGAAATAAATTCCACTTGGTCTGGTGTGTGATCCTTTTAATGTGCTGTTGAAATCTGTTTGCTAATATTTTGTTGAGAATTTTCCCATGTAATTTCATCAGTGATACTGATTTGTACTTTTTTTTTGTAATATACTTGCATGGTTTTGGTATGGGGTTCTGTTTCTGTCATAGAATGTAGTAGGTTATATTACCTCTCCAGGTTTTCAAAAGAGTGAGTTAAAATATAGTAGGTAACTGTTCTGTGAAGGTTTGGTAGAATTAATTCACTTTTAAAGGTCCTGGGCTTTTTGTCTTTTGACAGATTTTTCAGAGCGCTTCAATTTCTATAGTTGTCATCATTCTTTTCAAATTTTCTGTTTCTACTGGTTCTGAGTTGGTATACTATATTCTAAAATTTTATCTACTTCAAGATTGTCAACTTATTGACATGTAGGTGTTCATATGTATGTTATCTGTTGTCATTCTCCTCTTTTATTTCTAATTCTATTTATTAAATCTGTCCTCCTTCTGAATCTGGCTAAACGTTTGTTGAGTTTGTTCATATTTTGAGGAACATACGTGGTTTCATTTTTTTATATTCTTTTAGTTTCTAATTTGTTTGTTTTTGCTCTGATTTTGATTTTCTTCTAAATTTTGGCTTTGTTCTTCATTTTTAAGTTGTTTTAGGTATAATGGTAAATTCTTAATCTAGACCTATATTGCTTTTTTTTTTTTTTTTTTTTTTTTTTTTTTTTTTTTTTTTTTTTTTTTTTTTTTTTTTTTTTTTTTTTTTTTTTTTTTTTTTTTTTTTTTTTTTTTTTTTTTTTTTTTTTTTTTTTTTTTTTTTTTTTTTTTTTTTTTTTTTTTTTTTTTTTTTTTTTTTTTTTTTTTTTTTTTTTTTTTTTTTTGAGACAAGGTCTTGCTATTTTTGCCTGTGGAACCACAGGCTCTCGTTGCCCAGGGTACCACAGTCTCAAGCAATCCCCAGCCTCAGCTTCCCAGGTAGCTGGGATGACAGGCACGCGCCACCACGCCCAGCTATTTTTTTTTGAACTAGGTCTCGCTGCGGGCCCCAGGCTGGACTCGAACCGCGATCCCTAGCCCTGGCCACTTCATAGGCTGAAGCTTACAAGCACAAGCCACCGTGCCCAGTTATATTGCTATTAAATTTCCTCTTAGTTCTGCTTTTGCTGCATCCAACAGGTTCTCATTTTCATTTGTCACCAGGTGTTTAAATTTTTGCTTTAATTTTCTTATTGACTCGGTGATTATTTAGAAACATATTGTTTGAAATTTATTGGAAGTTTCTTCTATTTTCTTCTTATGGTATAATTTCAGTGTTCATAAGTTTATTAACACTTGATTTGTGCTCCAGCCTATGGCCTGTCTTCGAGAATGTCCCTGTGCACTTAAGAAAAATGTAAATTCATCTTTTTCGGTAGTAAATGTCTTTTAGGCCCTTAGGATAAAGCATATAATTTAAGGCTATTATTCTCTGTCTTGTTGATCTTGTTGATGTCATAGTTCTAAGTCCTGGCTGTTAAAATACTTTATTGTGTAGTGGTCAGTGTCACACTTCAGTTCTGTTGCTAATTGCTGTATTTTAATGTTCCCTTATTTGATGTATTTTAGTGTTCATTAATTTTACTATATTAAGCCCTTAATTATTATGTAATGTCCCTTTCTCTTAGTAACTTTTTAAACTGGACATCTGTTTTAACTTTTTAAAATTATTATTATTGTTTTTTTAAATTTTTATTATTGTTGTTGTTATTATTATTACCATTTGCCTTAAGGATTATGTTCCAGCTTTTTACTGTTTGCCTACTACATTTGTCTTTTGTGTGATAATGAGTTTTCTGTGGATAGAGTTGGCTTTTCTTTTTTGATCCATTCAACTGCTTTATACCTTCTTATTGATGAATTCAAGTCATTTATATCTAAGATAATAATTTAATATAAGTGCCCATTGCCATTTTGTTATTTGGGGTTTTTCTTTTAGTGTCATTATAGTAAACAGGATAAGTGAATGTTACTCCAGCAGTGGCCCTGGGTGGAGTGGGATGGATACTTCTCATGACACAAAAGCTTGTAGAGAGGAGACTCTTAAGTACAAGGCCAAAGATAAATGTTAACACAGATCAAGTTTTTCTTCCTAGGCCTTCCTCATTGACTTGAACTTCAGTTGCCTATATCTGGGGAACATAGGATCAAGTGGTCTGTCAGTGACCTTGAGCACCCCTCAATGACAAGAGTGCTAGGTATATACCCTCTGGCCTTCATTCCTTGATTGATTTCTAGCAGTGCACCATTAGCTCTGGCTGACATTTATCTGTTCCTTCAGTGTTAGGCCAGAAACATGCTCTGCTCCAAATCCTATCTTCTCCAAAGACAAATCCTGCATTTCCATATAAGGTTGAGTATATGTACCACTATCCCCCTACCTCTCCATTCAGTCTAAAGTCTCAGCTTCTATAATCTCCAGTGAACACAAGGCCCTCGTACCAACAAAAGAAAGGCTCTCTATTGAACTATCTCAACCTTCCTTTAGACTGTGCTGCCCTGGGGGCATTCTAGGCAAACTAATTTTTTTGCAATTTTTCCTACCCTCTTAAACCATGTCACTTTTCCTTGCAAAAACAAGGTGCCTCTGACTGGCTTTCAGGTTGTTCTTTTTACCCATATAATATTTTGTTATATGGGGAGAAGATAAGCCCAGTCTCCTTATTCTTTCCCCAGTTTCCAGAATTTACATATCTCCACATTGCTTTTCTTGGAAAATCTTTCTTCTCACTATTTTTCATTCTCAAATGATACAATAGATTTACCTGTGTCCATTATATAAATTGAATCATACCACCTGTGTTCATTGTTGGTTGAGTTTCATCCAAGTTAGTACATATATTTGCTGTTCATTTATATATATATGTATATATGTATATATATTTGCTGTCCCATTATATACTAAATCACAAATTTTCTATCCATTCTGTTATTGATGGACATTTGGATTATTTTTAGACTTTGCTATTACAAACATTACTGCTATAAATATGTATAAAAGCATGTGTGGGGAAAGTCTCCAGAATGTTGACTTAATAGTGTAATTGCTGAACTTGTTCCAGTGTTACTCAGTACTACCAGCCAGTTTTCAAAACATTTGAACTGGTTTATATTGCTACAAACAAGGGATGGAAACGTTCACACTCTCACCAGTATTTATTAACCAACTTCATAATTTTAGCTAATTTAGTTGTGTGTAATATGGTATTTCTTTGAGATTTTAATCTGCATTTCCCTAGTTTCCAAAAACATTCAACATTGCTTATATTTCTGGATCATTTGTGTTTCTTCTTTTGTGAAATTCCTATTCATTTCTTTTACCTATATTTTTCTCATGCATTGGCTTTTTATTGGTGTTCTGGATACTAATCCTTTGTTGTTTGTATATGTGACAAATATTTTCTCCTTTTCATTCACTTTCTATAATCCTTTGATAAATGGCTTAACTTATGTATTTCTTCTTTTGAGGTCCTTTTTCCAATATTATAATGATGTAGATGTCATAGTTTTGCATTTCACATTTAGGCTAAAAGTTTCTTTCTTTTTGGGGAGAAGGGGAAATGGTATGACTTGATCTAATTTCACTTCTCTCCCTAATGAATATCATGTTATCCATTTAATGAAAACTCCATCCTTCCTCTCTGATCTGCAATATCACATCTGTCATGTTTCAGATCTGTTTTCAGATTCTGCTATGGTTTTTTGGTTATCCCTGCACTAGTACCATAGCATCCTAATTATAACTGTTCTGTATGAAATCTTAGTCTTGAAAGTTTTTTTAAACAGCATCATGTCCCTTTGACCTATTTACATTTTAGACTCAGCCTATTATTTACATGCTTTTCACCCCACTGAGATAGAGAATGAAAGAATAAGAAAAAGAAAATGCTTGTTGAGGTTTTTATATGTAATTACTTTGGATCCATAGATCAGTTTTGCAAGAATTTATATCTTTATAATTTGAGTTTTCCAGTAAACGAGCATTTATTTGTTGTCTTTATTTTAAAATAATATTATAATTTTTTTTATTTTTGCTAATATAGCAATAGTCATATTTTGACAGATTCAGTCTTGGCACTTTCTTTTAAGTAACATTACATTATGTAAAATTGATGTGTGCATATCAAGAATCAACATGTTGTAATGTTGTGTTAATGTGTATTTCCCTCCTCTCAGAAAACAGGTGTATAAAATTGGATTTATTTGTTCCTTGAATTTTAGAAACAAGCAGAGTGAAATTAACCAGATTTTCTATTTTCTTTTGCAGATTTTTACTTGCTTGCTAATTTGATTGCTTTAAAAACTGTAGGACTATTTAGATTTTTTATTTCTTCTTGAGTCAGTGTTGATAAATTTTTTTTCTAGAGAGTTATCAATTTCTTTTTTTTTAATTTAAAAATTCTAATTTATTTATATATAAATTTCACAGCATTGTAATTCCAGGGGTTTACCCCCCCCTTTTCCCTCCTGCTCAAAGTTGTGCACTTCAGGTTGGTGCTTAGCTTTTTTTGACTTTTCCTCAAGTCCTTTGTTTATTTTTTCACTATATCCCATATATTAGCAAAACCATTTGGTTTCTGTCTTTTTCTTTATGACTTGTTTCTGCTAATATGATTTCTTCTAAGTACATCCATGTTGTTATGAATTCATCAAATTGGTCATTTTTGATTGATGAGTAATATTCCATTGTGTATATATACCACATTTTTTTCATCCAGTCATCTGTTTTGGGGCATTTAGGTTGCTTCCATGACCTTGCAATTATAAATTGTGCTGCAGTAAACATCCGAGCACAGGTGTCCCTTTGTACCCACATTGAGGTCTCTTTTGGATAAATTCCCAAGAGAGCAATTGCTGGGTCAAATGGTAGTTCCATTTTCATTAACTTGAGCGTCCTCCACACAGCTTTCCATAGTGGTTGGACTAGTTTACATTCCCACCAGCAGTGTAGTAGTGTTCCTTTCTCTCCTCATCCTCGCCAGCAATTCTTGTTGTCCGTTCTTTGGATGTGGGCCATTCTTACTGGTGTAAGGTGGTATCTCATTGTGGTTTTGATTTGCATTCCCCTTATTACTAGCGACGTTGAGCAATTTTTCATGTGCCTGTTGGCCATTTGTATTTCCTTTTTGGAGAAGTGTCTTTTTAGTTCTCCCCATTTTCTGATTGGGCTTTTTGATTTGCTTTTGTTTAGTTGTGTGAGTTCCTTGTGGCTCATCATTATTAATCCTTTGTCACTCACGTGGAGTGCAAAAATTTTTTCCCATTTGGTTGGGCATCTTTTAGTTTTTTCTGTTGTCTCTTTTGCTGTACAGAAGCTTTTTAGTTTGATGTAGTCCCATCTGTTTATGTTTTCCTTCATTTTTTTGCCTTCTGTAGATGTTTCTAGAAAGGGATTTCTGAACTGTAACTCATGGAGTGTTTTGCCCAAGTTTTCCTCTATGTATGCTATGGTTTCAGGTCTGACCTCTAAATCTCTTACCCATTTTGAGTTGATTTTTGTACATGGACTAAGGGAGTTTTCTTGGTTCATTTTTTTGCATGTCTTAGTCCAATTTTCCCAGCATCATTTATTGAAGAGGCTATTCTTGTTCCAAGGTAAGTTTTTTACTCCTTTGTCGAAGATTAGTTGACTCTATATGTGTGGTTTTATTTCAGGTCACTCAATTCTGTTCCATTGGTCTGACTGTCTGTTTTTGTATCAATACCATGCTGTTTTAATTATTATGGCTTTGTAGTATAGCTTGAAGTTTGGAATTGTAATACCTCCATCCTCTTTTTTTCTGGTCAGGAGGCTTTTTGATATACGAGGTCTTTTGTTATTCCATATGAATTTTAGTAATTTTTTTTCTATCTCTTTAAAAAATGTCATTGGGATTTTTATTGTGATTGCATTGAATCTGTCGATTGCCTTTGGTAGGGTGGTCATTTTGATAATATTAATTCTTCTAATCCATGAACAGGGAATGTCTTTCCATTTCCTTATGTCTTCTTCTATCTCTTTTAGGAACGTTCTAAAATTTTCTTTGTATAATTCTTTCACGTTTTTTGTTAGGTTTATTCCCAGGTATTTAATTTTTTTTGGTGCGCTGGTAAATGGGATGGTTTTTCTGATTTCTTCTTCTTCTATTTGACTTTTTGCATATAGGAAAGCTACTGACTTCTGTGTGTTGATTTTGTATCCAGCTACCTTACTGAACTGGTTTATTATTTCAAGTCGTCTTTCTGTGGATTTTTTGGGGTTTTCTATATAGAGAATCATGTCATCAGCATATAATGATAACTTCAGTTCCTCTTTGCCTATTTGTATCCCTTTTATGTCTTTCTCTTGCCTTATCGCCCTAGCTAGAAATTCCAGTACAATGTTAAAGAGTTGTGGGGAGAGTGGGCATCCTTGCCTAGTTCCAGATCTCAACTGGAATGCTTTTAGTTTTTCCCCATTTAGGATGATATTTTTCATCGGTTTGTCATTGATGGCTTTTATCATGTTGAGATAAGTTCCTTTAATCCCTAATTTTTCAAGGGCTTTTATCATGAATGGATGCTGGACTTTGTCAAATGCTTTCTCTGCATCTATTTATATGATCATGTGGTTTTTGTTTTTGTCTTTGTTGATGTGGTGTATTATGTTAATTGATTTCCGGATGTTAAACCATCCTTGTGTCCCTGGGATAAATCCCACTTGGTCATGGTGAATGATGCTTTTAATGCATCGTTGAATTCGGTTTGCCAGGATTTTGTTTAAGATTTTTGCATCTGTGTTCATTAAGGATATTGGTCTATAGTTTTCTTTCTTGGTGCTGTCCTTATTTGGTTTTGGTATGAGTGTGATGTTTGCTTCATAGAATGTGTTTGGTAGTTTTCCTTCTTTCTCAATTTATTGGAAAAGTTTTAGTAGTGCAGGCATTATTTCTTCTTTGAATGTCTGGTAGAATTCATTTGTAAAGCCATCAGGTCCTGGGCTTTTGTTTTTAGGTAGAGTTTTGATTTCTTCAATTTCGCTGCTTGTGATTGGTTTATTTACATTCTCTATATCTTCTTTGTTTAATTTTGGGGAGTTGTATCTTTTTAAGAATCTATCCATCTCATCCAGGTTGTTGTATTTATTTCCATATAGTTGTTCATAGTACTCTCTTATTATCCTTTGGATTTCTTTTGTGTCTGTTGTAATTTCTCCTCTTTCATTTGTGATTCTGTTTATTAGGATTTTCTCTCTTCTTTCCTTTGTGAGCTTTGCAAGGGGCTTATCAATTTTGTTTATTTTTTCAAAGAACCAGCTTTTGGTTTCATTCATCTTTTGGATAGTCCTTTTGATTTCTAGATTATTTATTTCTTTTATTTTTGTTATTTCTTGTCTTCTTCTGGATTTTGGGTTTTTCTGTTGCTCTTTTTCTAATTTTTCAAGTTGGTAGATTAGGTTGTTTTATTTGGTTATTTTCTTGGTTTTTGATATGGGCCTGTATTGCTATGAACCTTCCTCTTAGATATGCTTTTGCTGCATCCCAGACATTTTGGAATGCTGTGTCGTCTTTGTTGTTTGTTTCAAAGTAAGTTTTAATTTCTTCTTTAATTTCTTCAGTTACCCATTCTTCCTCTAGAAGCATGTTGTTCAGTCTCCAAGTGTTTGATGTTCTTCTTTTTTCCTTTTCATTGTTGATTTCTAGTTTGATACCCTTGTGGTCTGAAAAAAAGGTTGGTATTATTTTAATCTTTGTGTATTTATTCATGTTTGCCTTGTGGCCTAGTATGTAGTCAATTTTAGAGAATGATCCATGTGCATTTGAGAAGAAGGTGTAGTTTGTTCCATGTGGGTGTAGCATCCTGTAGATGTCTATTAGGTCCATTTTGTCTAGGTCTTCTTTTAAGGCTTTTGTGTCCTTGTGTAGCTTTTGTTTTTTTGATTTGTCCTTTGTTGAGAGTGGGGTGTTGAAGTCTCCTACTACATATGTTTCATCTATATTTGTTTTCAGCTCTCTTAGTAGCTGTCTTATAAATCTTGGTGCTCCCTCATTTGGTGAGTATATGTTGATAATTGTTAAGTCTTTTTGGTTGATTGCCCCTTGAACCATTAGGTAGTGGCCATCTTTATTACTTTGTTTGTTACTTTTTTTATTTTGAAATCTGCTTTGTCTGCTATAAGGATGGCTACTCCTGCCCTTTTTTTTTGGGGGGGGGGGGTGGCGTTTGCTTGTATAATTGTTTTCCATCCTTTTACCTTCAATCTTTGCTTGTCTTTCAGGATCAGATGTGTTTCTTGAAGGCAGCAGAATGTTGGGTTCTGTCTTTTAATCCAGTCTGCAACTCTGTTGCAACTTTTGATGAGTTTAGCCCATTGACATTTAGAGTAATTTTTGATGTTTGAGGATCCAACGATGGGTTTCTGGTGATCATTTGGGGTTCTGCTTTAGTTTGTTCTTTCTTTTCTTTGTATTGTTCGTTCCTTTTATTCTGCAGGTTTCTATCTTAGGGCTTCTTTCAGGATTTCTTGGATAGGGGATTTGGTGGTAGCAAATTCAGTAGGCTTTGTTTGTCTGAGAAGGTTCTGGTTTTTCCTTCATATAGGAAGGACAGCTTTGCTGGGTAGAGTATTCTTGGTTGGCACTTTTTGTCTTGGAGTGTTTTGAAGATATGATGCCATTCTCTCCTTGCCTGGAGATTTCTCCTCTGAGAAATCTGAAGTCAGTCTGATTGGTTTTCCTTTGTAGGTTATCTGTTTCCTCTCTCTGGTTATTCTCATAATTTTTCTTTATCTTTGGCTTTTGTAAGTTTTACTATGATGTGTCTTGCTGTGTTTCTTCTTTCATTAAAGTAGTTTGATGTCCATTTTGCTTCCTGTATATCTATTTTCATTTCTTTCTTCAGATTTGGGAAATTTTCCTCCATTATTTCATTGAAGAGCTTTTCAGAATCTATGTCTTTTTCTTCACCTTCTGGTATTGCAATTACTCTTATATTTGTTTTCTTTAGGGTATCTGACAGATCTCTGATTTTTTTCTTCTGTTTTCTTACTCTGCTTTTCTCTCTCTCTTTCTTCGTTCTCTCTACTTCTGTATCCTCTAGTGTGCTGATTCTTCTATTCTAATCTGCTTTCTTGGTTCTTCCCTGCATTCTTGAGTTCTTCTATTTCTCTTTTAATGCATTGCATCTCCTGCAGTTTCTTATTTAGGGTTTCAATTTCGGTTTTCTGTACGTTGATGGTATTGCTCATTTTGTTTATTCTTTTTTATAGTTTTCTACTGCTTCTCTTAATTCATTAAAGGCTTCTACCCTTTTGCTTTCCCTTTTTTCCCCCTCTTCCTTGACCTCTTTGAATACTTTCATCACGTTGATTCTGAATTCTTTGTCTGACATATGGAGCATTTCTTCCATGTCATCCAAGATGGTTTCTTCAGATTGTTTATTCTTTGGTGGTGAGTTATTTTTCTTAGGGCTTGCTTGAGTATTTATGTTCTTCCTCCTTCCTGTGTTTTCGTTTCGGATCTGCTCTACGTATTGGGTAACTACTGCTCTAGTATTAGGCATGTTGAAGCCTATATAGTTGTGGTTAAATCTGCCTATATGCTTTTGGTAGAAAGTGTCCTTATTTTCTGGTTTTGTGCAGGTGCTGCTGGGCTTTGGGGTGGAAGCTGTTGACCTTCAGGATGGCTATCCCAGCTGAGGGCTTGGGGAAGCAGACTCACTCAGTCCCAGCCTAACCTGACAGTCTGGGGTCCTTTCAATTGCAAATTGCAGTGCTAGCCTTTCTCTCAGGCCTGTTTCTTTGGCAACCGGGATCTGCCTCAGGGTGCAGACTGGAAGGGGAGTTCACCTGTTCTCTGCTATCCCCTTCCCAGACTGCTGGTGCAGCGGCCATGGCAAGCTGGAGTTCCCTGGGCCGGTCTCCCTCAGTCACCACGAGTCCCAACCCACACAGGCTGGGCTTTTTAGAGTTGACAATTTCTAAGTTCTAATTTTATTAGCATGGATTCTCTTGGTTCTTGGTCCTGTTTATAGTATCTATAGCACTCACTTTTATTTCCTAAATTTTTTTTTATAACATTTGTTTCATTTTCTTATTCCATATTACTGGAAGTTTACAACTTACATGATTCTTTGGAAAGAGCCAAGTTGGTGTTTCTATTCTGTAGTTTGTTTGTTTTTCCTATTTCATTAATTTTGTTCTTGTTGCCTTTTCTCTCTTGATTTCATTTCTCAGTACTCTGACCAGGATTTTTTTCTGTGCCATTTGACAGTATTAATTTACCCCTTTTAGTTTTTGCTCCCTGACTACTGAAGCACACTAGTTTTGAGAGATGTTTTCTACTTTTCTAATTTCTTCCCCCCTTGTTCTCTTTGTATTTACATCTCTTATTGTGAACACTCTTATCTCCAACCTTCTTTTCTCTTTCTGTTCTAAATTGATACACACTTTCAGTCTTTTAATTACAACCATCACTTCTCTTTGAGTGACTAGACAGAATCAAGGGAACTATTTATTCTGTCTTCATTCTACGAACTTAGTTGTCACATCTTGAACAATTCACTTCAGATTCTTTAATGTCTTTGTTCCCCAATAAAATAAAGAGGTTGGCTATATGATCACTGAAGCTCATCTCAGGAATATATTCTTGTCATAACCTTATAGAATCTTTAATTCTGACCACTATCATTTCTAAATGTCTTTGGGACCTAATGTTTTAGTTGTTTTATAAGGGTTTCTCAAATTCTGTATGTCTTAAGGTAATCTTATATGATTTATTTTCCTATTAATTATTTATTAATTTCCCCAGTTGAGCTCCCAACATCCTTCTCTTCTTTAGTCAGAAAAGAGGGAGGGAGGGAGGGAGGGAGGGAGGGAGGGAGGGAGGGAGGGAGGGAGGGAGGGAGACTGACTGAGATTTTCCCAGTTTTGGTCTTTGTTTTATAAGATTGATTTCTATGTATACCTACTTCCTTCTATTTCTCACTGCCTAGTGAAGCCTCACCACCTTACTAAAGACAGTATCTACTTGAATCCTAAATCTGTTAGTATCTGAGTTTTTCTCTAAGATGTTATTTTTACCCAGTCGTTTTGGATACAATATTTTTATACCATACTCCTCCTTCCCTGTTCTCCACCTTGGTAGTACCAGGCACTTAAATATCTATAGACCCAAGTAGTATATACATTGTGCCAGGTATACCAGGAATCATAAATTATGTAGGAATATATGATTTATAAGGTGATTATTTTTAATGAAACTTGAAAGTAGAATTAGTGTGTAGAATGTACCATAAGCATATCTCTCAAATGATGTACAGTTTGGCACAATGGTGCACATAGCAATGATATAGAGGTATTGCTAATAGCAAAATATGCAACTTTAAATTGTGTGGGGCATATGGAAGTCACCCTAATTACTTTAAAATTCATTTTATACTAGTTTCTAATTAAAAGAATATACATACTTGTGTGTCCAGTAAGTATATTCTTAATTTCATTAATCATATATGTCTAGGTGGTTTTATATTTTCCAATTTATGGAAAATTTTTTGGGGGGGAACCATAAGAAAATAATTACTGTGAGAGTTTTAGGGGTATTGAATGCACATATATTCTTTTTATTATTACCCCAAGGAAACCTACTTGGAGTCATGTCGTCCACCTTTCTTAAAAGGGTATATTTTGCTTGAAATTAATTAGGATATATAATTGCAAAAGCTAGTATCCTTTTAGAAATACTGCATTTGATATTCAAATGGTAAGAAATGTAAATATAAATCATATTCATGTATCTTGATGGCTCTTACTGGTTCCTGTAGTCATTATATTTTATTCATTCCAATGTGTTCTGGTTATTTCTAAGTAATAATTGGAGTAGTACTTTGAAGACAATGTAGTATATCCCTTAGACACTACTTCTCAGTATTAAAGTATAGTATGTCTTTCTGTTTTAACATAACATTTAGAAAATTGTAGTTCTAGCAAAGCCCTTACTTAATTGGTATATGCAATGATGTACTTTTGGATTGAAGAAATTGCTGAAAGTATTTTGTCTGTCATGTAAAGGGTTGCTTTGCTGTGAGTTCATAATTCATTATCGTTCTTAAGAGCCAGTCTGTCTTGTTCATGGCAAAGTTACCAGTGAAATTCTTCTGTCCATATCACATAATAAGAAGGGTGAAATTTGGAGAGCTCAGTACTTTATAAACTCTGTCAATCTGTACAACATGATGCAACCACCTCTTACCACCACCTACAGAGCATGCTTGTTCCCACCTGGTTACTCCGGTCACAGCATTCACTTCTGATTTTTCTTTCATATAACTGTATGTACTTCATTGTTTTTATTTTGTTTCTATTTCTTCTTATGGGGTTTCTGTGTTTGTATGTATACTTGTCCTGTACCTCTACCTTTTGAAAAAGAAACCATTTTGCTGTATTTCCTGTTTCTTTCAAATCCTTTTTCTTCCTTGAAGGTCCTTAGAAAAGTTCTATATATTGGATAGGTTTCTGATAATGTTGGTAACTGGAGTCTAGTGCTTTATTTCACTTGACCTTATGTTTTTATGGTTATTTGTATTCTAGGCACACAAACCAATGGTCTAGACTTTCAGAAGCAACCTGTACCTGTTGGAGGAGCAATCTCAACAGCCCAGGCCCAGGCTTTCCTTGGACATCTCCATCAGGTACAGTGTTCTGCTCAACCATAGTGAAAATAAAAGTGAAGATGTGTCTGCTTGGGCCTAGGACATTTTAGAATATGAGGTGTCTTAATGTTGATTAAAGCCTCATGGTAATTGTATATGTGTCCTTCTGAGTGGTTCGTGTGGAATCCTGCGGTTTGGTAGACTGTAAAATTGTTGACCTCACAGCTATGTTAAAAAAGAGAGAAAGAAAATTCCTCATTTTGAATAAAGTATGTGTAAAACTGGTAACAGTCACAGAGTCTGTGTGTCTGTGAGCCTCACTGAAGATAGTAAATGACAGAGTAATCCAACATGATAAAGCCATCATTGCCTGCAACCTGCTGTGTGAGACTTTGGGCTCAGCGCTTATATCCCTCCTTTAAAGAAGTTCAAACCATTTTGATTTGATCAGAAATTTTGCTTGACTGTGGAACCCCTCTCCCCATTTGGGTTTCAAAAAAAATCTCCCTCAACCCTTACCTATATGTATTTTTAACTTTGCAGGAGTTTTGGGATGTGGGAGCTGGTTGGAAATGAAAGGTAAAATAGTGAAATAGCTGAGAGATAGACCATCAGTGTGTCACACAGCCTCTCACTTTCATGGTTATGTATGAAAGCAATACTTTGCCCATATGGCTCATTTGTATTGCAGTTAAAATCTAGAACTAAATTAATGGTCAAAGTAAGTAGAACAGCCAGGTTGGTGGTTGACTGTAGGAATGATAGGGTCTGATGTATTTAGTGGTGCTGGTTTAAAGAAAAATACATATGGACATCATCTTCCCAGGTTACAAATATATATCCAGGTTTTACACACACACGTGCATGCACACACGCATGCACGTACATATCCAGGTTACACACACACACATCCAGGTTACACACACAGACACACATATACATGTATATAAAATTAAAATCTCTGATGTTTTCCTCAAAATGTCTTTTGATTCCCTAAACTATAAAAGAAGTTCTTCTACTTGAAAATAGGTTAGATTTTGGAAACTTATTCTAAAGCTCATTTAGTTTTTAAAAAATTCAAAGGGAGTACTATGTAGACAACAACATCTATTAGAGTGAACTCTAATTGACACATTTTTCCCAGGGTACATAACTTTGTTTATATGTTTGAAGTTAGAGAAACTTGTAGATAACATATTAAGATGATTTAATATCTAAAATAATTTAAAAACAAGTTCTATTACAACCAAATTGTTTGTTTCAAGTTGATGTATTCTAGCCTCCAACAAATATTCTGAGTTCTTAAAAGTAATAAACAAAAAAATCCCTATGGGTACATGGATGATATACCATCTTCTTCCTGTCAGGTCCAAATTTCATATTGCAACTCTTGCACCAACTCTAGGATCTCCAAATGTAGACACTGATCACCAAAATTACTAAACTTCCAATATCCCCAAACCAAAGAACTGTAAACCAAAGAATTGCATTTGAAACCTTGGCATCATTGAATTTCCCCATCAGAACATAGCTTCTTACAGAGTTTTTTACCAGTATCATTTTTACCTTCTGTTTCTAGCGCATTGTTGACCAGGCCCACACTCTGAGCTTTTCCCTACTGTAATTTAAATGTACGTACACGTATGCAAAACAGATTATTTCGTATTACTGGTCTATTGCCCCATAAACTTTAAGTTTAATGAAGATGGGGCCCTTTTCTTGTTTATGTATATCCCCAGCCTTACCAAAGAGCCAAAAACATAAGATCTTTAATAAATAGTTGTTTAATAAATGAATAGATGACTAAAATAAAAATATATGGGGGCACAAAGGAAGAAATGATTTGGTTCCATATGTACAAGTTAAGATAATTATCAAGAGAAGGGTGACTTTTGAGCCAAGTTTTAAGGATGTTGGAGCCCAGCTAAGTAGAGTGATAGAGGGATAATTTCTTGCATTTTATTTTTGAATTTATATTTAAAACCTTTAAATCTACAGAAAATGTGTTAAGAGAACAGTTTCACCCAAAAGTTTTTCACCCAGAGTCACCCGTTGTTACTGTTGTAATATATTTGTTTTACTTCTCCGTTTGTAATACATACACATTTTATACACACACACACAAAAATTATATTTACATAGACACACCCATTTATATTTTTGATAAATCATTTCTAATTAAGTTGCAGCTGGTATGAACTTTTACCTTTAAATGCTTTATCATGTTCTTCCTAAAAGTAGCACTCTCTTATAAAACTACAATAAAATTTCAAATTCCAGGAATTTATCATGGATACAATATTACTAATTTATGGTCTGTATTTAGATGTTCCTCTGATAGGTTACATAGTACACACTTTGCATTTAGTTGTTACTTTTACTCTTAATTCACAGCAATTCCTTGGCCTTCTCCTTCATGGTAAGTGACATTTTTGAAGAGTAGAGACCAACTCCTTTATAGAAGGCCCCTCAGTTTGAGTTTATATGACTGTTACCTCATGATATTGGATTCAAGTTAAATGGTTTTGACAGGAATAC
The DNA here is from genome assembly GCA_004024945.1 of Uropsilus gracilis. NCBI lineage: Eukaryota > Metazoa > Chordata > Mammalia > Eulipotyphla > Talpidae > Uropsilus > Uropsilus gracilis. The sequence goes on from PVHY01001776.1 coordinate 40,151, forward strand.
AGCAGAAGATATATGTATCACCTGTTCCATTATTTTGATATTAAATTTGATCATATGACAGTATTTTTGATTTGCCTACTGTAAAGATAGCTTCCTTCTTACTCAGTTAATAAATAATTAACTGAAGATATTTTAAGACATGTAAACATCGTGTTCCTCAACAAACTAACCCTGTAAATAAAATCACATAAAACTGTCTTTGAGTGTCTGGTTTTTATTTTTGTTTGAGGGTTTTAATGTACAGTTCTGTCCTTTTTAAATGAAGTCAACGGTTAATCACTGACTTTCCAGAGTGCCATCCCAGTACTTATATGTCACTTCAAGAACCCTTAGTGCTGTAGAACATATCCATATGGAATTTATTTTTCTGCTAGTGACACCACCATTTCTTGCACTCTTCTAGATTTGAGCCCTGGGAAAGTTCATGATTTTTTTTCTTTATTTGTACCCAGTCAGTTGCCACCCCCTAATGTAGGATCCTTGTTAAGACCTTTAACTGGAATGCTGCTGTTCTAGTTTGGGCTCTATTTGTTGTTCTTGTTTAGTCTTTTTCTATTTAACTTTGCTTTAGTTTCAAGACATTGACATTTTTGAAGACGAAAAAGTAGTTATTTTGTTCAGTGTTGCTCAATTTGGCTTTGATGTTTCCTCATCACCACTGTGTCCTTAGTGCATCACACCAAAAGGGATGTATATCTTTACTGGTGATTTTAACCATCATCAATTATCTTCCAGGTTTCCCCAGGAAAAATCTAATCTGCTCTTTGTAATTAACAAGTATCTATGCCAAGATAGGTGGCTAATGTATCCTGTTATTCTTAAGATTTCACCTACTAGTTAAAGAAGTCATTCATTTCTGATTGATGTTTGCCTGAGTCACTTATTGTGGTTGCTGAGTGATTTTTCTCATTTTAATATAACCATAGTTTGAACTTTCTGAATATTTGAAATGTACATATCAAATATGAGAGATTTTCATTTGTGGTTTATAGGTCAGATTCTGTATTTTAGCTGAGAGTTATGTTATGACTATAAATATTCTAAGAACCTGACTATAAATGTGTATGTATTTGTAAAAATTTTACTCTGGGATATGTGTAGAAATTTTGAAATTGTAATGACTAGTCTGATCATTTATAATGAAAAAAATACGTAAGTTAATTATTCTGCTTTATTCTTGAGAATGTGGAAGGTAAGTTAAGTTTTTAATGTTTAAGTGAATACAAATAAATATTATATAGGGAATCCCTAATATAAGTGGAACTTGTCCGATGATGCTAATTTAGTGCGTTAACAACATTTCCTCTAGGTGAAGGGACTATGAATTTGTCTATAAAGTTTTAACTCCCTAAGAGAAACCCCTTTGTATTTTCAGTTCTAATTTAGTGACATAGACCTAGTAGAGTCTTGAAATGCTTGCTGATTAACTTCTTACTGATGGGTATCTAATATGGTAGACTGTAAATTGCCCTGTCTTCTTTACTTACAGGTCCAACTCGCTGGAACAAGTTTACAGGCTGCTGCTCAGTCTTTAAATGTACAGGTAAGTTGGAATACAAGATTATAAACTAATTTTTCTTTGTATTTTTTCATATTTCTCTAATTTTCTGTAGTGGATATGCAATAGGAAATAATTAGAAGTACTACTGCTAATAGGAAATAATTAGCAATACTACTTATTGCTGAACCTCATAAAGATCCAAATGATTATCATAAGCCATGGTGGGAAAAAAAGTTTATATCCTGCTACTGTGAATGACCAAAGGTAATAAATAAAAGTCTACTTTCAAAGTTTTAGTGTAAGTTCAGTAAAATTGTTTTTAAGTTAGAGCTATAGCATATACTTTAACACAAAGTCAAATGATATCTGAAATCCCATTTTGTTCCCAGAGGAAAGAGCACTAGACTGAGACAGAACTTGAATTCTCATTCTGCTAACTAGCTTCTGGAACTCATTTTTTTTTTTTTTTTGTCTTTAAGTTGGGGAATATCAAAAATTGCCAGGATTTCTTTCTGCTCTAAGGTTTTAGGATTTTAAGGATGTGACATTGATGGACTTCATACAGTTAAAAAAAAAAAAGAAAGAAACAAAAATATGACTACTTTGCTTCTATAAACCATATGGCAAAACATACAAAGTACAAGTATTATGCATTACTCCATAATATTTCAATCCATCTACTGCTTTTTTCCATTATGGTGTTTAGATGATTAACAGTCAAGAGGGAAAACAGTATTCTGGAAGATTGATTTCAGTGTTGCTAATGACAAGAGACCTTGGGTTGAGCATCCTATGAAACCCAGTGGAATATGGACCTAGTAACACATGGAAATAAGAAGAGAAAGAAAAGGAGATAATGTGACCTTCCTTTTGGAGGGAGAGGAGGCGGAAAATTGCCTTGGTTGCCATGGTAAATTTTCATCCCTTAGAGAGATGTTGGCAAACAGGCTGTATCTCCAGTGCAGAATGTTTACAGTCCTGCTCTGTAATTATCTCTCAATGACTGGCAGAATTAATCAGAGCCTTTATGTTAATTAGCCTTGCTGCAGTCCCCAAAACAGGTGGTGGAAAGTATGCAAATCTATGCAGAATTTTAATGTTCTGCATAACCAGTTTTAATTACCATGAAATTTCCCCTCAGTACCCCTTTCAGGAGCATGTTCTCTTGTACCCCTTGACTGCAGCACTTTCCCTTCAAGTCTACATGTTGCTTGATGGTTGATGTTAAATTTACAGGTCTTGAAACTATTAAGTCAAAGGTTGTGGTGTTCAGTAACCAGTTTCTGAAAATGGTACACACAGAAGTTTCAGACTGACTATCAAGTACGGGATGGAATGTTGGGATGGAAGAGCTGGTGTAGAGTTGGATTGAAAATGTGCTAACACCTTTTTTCCAGAGTTGAAGATCTGGGTTTGTAAAAAATTCTGTAGACTTATGGAAGACCAGATAATTTTTCTTCTTAAAAGCTATAATTGCAGTTTTGTAGAATTGGACCAAAAGCTGAAAATGTAATATATAAAACTAAGTAAAATACAAAAATACATGAGAAAGAAAAAGAGTGAAAACAGAACATCCATGAGTAAGTCCTGTGTTTTAAATAATTCTTTAAAGGAGTTATTAAGTACACTTATTTTAATTAACTATTTGAAATCTTTTTTCTGCCCCTCCCTAACCCCCAGTCTAAATCAAATGAAGAATCGGGGGATTCGCAGCAGCCAAGCCAGCCTTCCCAGCAGCCTTCTGTGCAGGCAGCCATCCCCCAGACCCAGCTTATGCTGGCTGGAGGACAGATAACTGGGGTAAGTCTTTTGAGGGAATTGTAGCATACTTTTTCTGTGTCAGAATTGTCATTGACTAGTATCTGATGAGCCCTGTTTAGTATAGCAGACACTAACATGGCTATGCCTGGCACTGTCAACGTCTTTAAGGAACTTTCTACACCATAGGTGGCTCTGAAAAAGGAATTATATCCTTGTTCTAATTTTTCAAGGTATCTGTTATTACCACTACAGATAAAGTAAGGACTTCTTTAATTGTTGCCTCATCTTTAATGGAGTCATTGTACTATGGTTGAGACCATTATACTGAAGAAATTGTAAGTTGTCAGTTTGGAGTTATGACATCTGTATGGAATGGAAGTTAAAGAATGAATTTCTACCTGCAAAAGAAAAAGCATTTTCATTAAGTTACTATGTAGTAGTCTATGATGGCATCATATATTGACTGTGCAATTTATTGTATGGGCTCATTACTTCCTCTCTCTTTACCTCAATTTCCCTTCAGTTAAGTGGAGATGTGTTAATAATACTAGTCTGTCAGTAATCAGAGATTAGGAGTAATAACTTGTATAACCCATACACAGAACAGTGCTAGGCACATAAAAGTGAATAAATGTGATTTATTTTTATTAGTAATAAATTAACTTATGTGAGTATATCTTTTAATTTTCCAGCTGTCTTTGTTTTAAGTCAATCATTTAAAATATTTTCTCCAGTGTTAATAATTTGTCTATTATCTTTTCATTGATGAAATTATAAGGGAGAGCTCTTGTTATCACATTAATCCACAAAATTTTTATTTCATTTCTGTTAAATATTTTGACAGTGGAAATAGAAGTGACTCTTCAGAATTGCTGCAGAATTGCTTATAAAATTAATATGTTTATGTGTTACATAAAATATTTATAAATTTATATCTTGAAGGGTATTACAATTTTGACTGATTTGAATTTGACTCTTAGGTCTCTAATGCATAAATTGTATGGGGCCCTTTATGAAGGAGGGTTGTACCACTAAGTGACTGTACATGTGCTTCAGAATACTATTTATTCCTTCTTATTTGATCAGAACATGTCATCAAAAAGAAGGTAGAAAACACTACTTTGACATATGTTTGAGATAAGCATGAAGTATGAAGGCAAGTTTAAATCTGCTAAATACATTTCCTGTCTTACTCTTCAGACTGTTTTTGGTGACTAATCCATAACACTAAGCAACACGTGGGAGTCCAGGTTCATGTGACTAGATCTTTAGTTAAACCTGGGCATTAGGATTCATTTGCATGTAAACAGGGTGTTTGTCACCACCTGTTTCATGGAGATAAAGTGTTAGAAAAGGGATGTAAAGTCAGAGACCCAAGGCTTTCAATAACAGAAAAGATTGTGCTGGGGAGGGGCTGTAGGGAGACTTGGAAAAGAAACAAATGGAGCTCATATTCTTTAGTTATATCTTAGGACATAATGGAAATGCTGGGATATGGCAGGAATTCATGCTAATGGGAAGCAGCTGGGCCTTATCAGTTCTTTCTATGGTCAGATCCAGCATCCTTGTTCCTCATTCATCTGACTATAATCACTTGCTGTTCTGTTGGGTGTAAATTTCTTTTCATATCCTGTCAGCATTGATTCTTTTTTTCTTGCTTACTAGTTAATTACTTTTTTGCCTGAACCCTAGAACCTTGGACAAGCTTGAATGATTATTTAAGTCCAGGGTGAAGGCCACCATTTTAATTCAGATATTCTGCTAATAATGATAGTGTGACCACTGATGAATGTTTTCATGCTAACCTTGTGAAGTCGGTAGCAAAGTTCTAAAAACCCCTTTGGGTTACCAACTTCAAAGCTCTAGACTTGCACTAGGAGCCATTCTCCTTGAACCTTTTATCGTTATCTTAATTTTGTTTAGCTGACTTTGACGCCAGCCCAGCAGCAGTTACTACTACAGCAGGCTCAGGCACAGGCACAGCTACTGGCCGCCGCTGTGCAACAGCATTCTGCCAGCCAACAGCACAGTGCTGCTGGGGCCACCATCTCAGCCTCCGCCGCCACACCCATGACGCAAATCCCCCTGTCTCAGCCCATACAGATCGCACAGGTGAGTGACCCACCTCCCTGGCTAGGGCAGGATGAGAGGCAGATTTTCTTTAATATTAAGGTGACTTTCTAATTATTTGTGTAGGCCAGTAGGCCCTAGGACCTTTAGATCGGTGATATGAATGTTAGCCTTCCTGACCACTGAACTAGAAATAATACATTTGTTTGCTTATTTGAATTGATGTTATAAACACATAACTGACTCTTTGAATAGCTGCCTGTTTATATTAAGTGACAATTCTTGAATAATTAGCTGGCATATTTCTGAAACAGGGGATTACTGTATTTATTTTAATTAGGTAATTATGGCAGGCATGGGTTCTTTCTTGTGCTCTGCGGTGAACATTGCCACCCATGTGTGAGAGAGACAGCGAGTCATCTTTCCACTGCAGAGTGAATAGCTTTGTGCAAAACTGCATTGGAATATTTTCTGGTTTCAGTTTTCACATTTAGGTTAAGGGTATCCAGAGGTAATACCAATTTATTTAAGAGGCACATACTATATTACCAAAGAGGAAAGATAAGTGGAATCTTTTATTTTCAGGAAAGAAAAAGGTATATTTAATTGTATCAGTAAAATAGATGAAGAGTTCCTTTGAGTCTGGTACCAGACAAAATCTTTACCACCCCCACCCCTAAAGTAGATTCAGAAATGGACTTAAATTTAGCTAAGAGTTTGACTAGATATTAAAACAACTCAACTAACTGTAAAAATAAGGAATAGATGTCAGACTAATCTTTATGAGACTATTATCAAGGTAAAATTTTTTTTCAAGATAATATTTTTATTTTGGCCACTTCATTCACTAAATGTTTTTGTGCCTAAGCTGTGAGACCCTACATTGATATTCTTCTAAAAAGCTAACAAAAATGAAAGCTTATTAAATATATGTAACACTAGGCCAAAATTACCAATATGTTAGGAAACATTTTTAATATGGATGACTTTATTTCTTTTAATAACTATTGAAAATTAGGCTCAGTGTAAGTCCTATCCTGTGCTATATATGCCACACTATACACCCACAAAAAATACAAGTCCCTTCTGTGGGTATGGGTTTCTTTACATACTTTTCCAATATATCCCTGGAACCTACTCTCTTTAGAGTATATGAAATTATAAAATAATGACTCTTCTTTATTTGAATATGACAGACTTCATCATCTGGGAGCTCTATTATTAGGTGAGTTCTTGTTCCATAATCTCTAATCTAATGTTTTAATTCTAATTTGTTAGGATCTGCAACAACTGCAACAACTTCAACAGCAGAATCTCAACCTGCAACAGTTTGTGTTGGTGCATCCGAGCACCAATTTGCAACCAGCGCAGTTTATCATCTCACAGACGCCCCAGGGCCAGCAGGGTGAGCATCTCCTGAGTGTGTCCCTGGTGCCACAGTTTTCATATTTGACCCACACTCCTTAAACTGTCTATGCAAACAGTGTTTTTATTAAATTTTATTTAACTTTAAACTCAATATCCATATTAAATTTTTTGTGCTGCATACCACATTGTTGAAGGTCATTTTTTTTACTGCTTCCCTCTATTTTGTCAGTTATAGGGCAACCAAAAGTTTGTCCAAAAATCTAAGTGAAATCCTTTAGCAATGCTGAAGATAAATTGGATAAATTGTGTGTGTTTTGGTAGTTTTTCATGGGAATATATTCGAAGAATGTGGATAAAGCATCAAAAGCATATGACAACCGCTAGTTTTAAAGTTTGAGAAAGAAAGGGTATTATATTAGAAAATATGCAGATGTTGTGCGTTATAAAAAAAAATCTGAGACCTTTCAGTGATAAGTATAATTGTATGATTTCTGTATCAAACAGTTAAGTTCAATCATGTTTGTAACATTGGTTAATGGAACTCATGTAAAAGTGTCTCAGGATACCAAGACTTCAACCCAAGGAACATTGGTGCATTTCTACAGTTTCCTTGCTGTTTCTGTCTTTCCTAATCTTTTTACTTCTTGATCACGCACTTTGTTGATAGCTTTTGTTATATAGATATGTATTCCACTTCAGGGGTAGCCTGCTCCTTTCTTGAACTAGAGAACTCTGTTTATGTATGCACTTGCAGTTTCTAAGTAAACTATGGGTAAAGAACTCTTGGGGAATTTCAAACTGCTTCCATTTAGAAAATGTTTTCATTTTCATCAATTCCTTACTGCAGTAAAGAATTTACCACTCAGAATGGTTTTTCAGGTTACAAATCAGGTTAAAGAATTACCAGTTTTAGTGAAATGTTCCATATCTTCACATACAAGTTGTATTTAACAAGGTCAGCTGTTAAAGCAGATTAGACTTTCAGGCGATCAGTTGAAAACTTTCACTTCCTCATTCCTTCTTTTGCCATTTGTTCAAAATCGTCTTTGCTTTTGGCATAGCATGTTTCTATTTTACAGGTCTCCTGCAAGCGCAAAATCTTCTAACGCAACTACCTCAGCAAAGCCAAGCCAACCTCCTACAGTCGCAGCCAAGCATCACCCTCACCTCCCAGGTCAGTTTTCTTTCATGGGTTACTTTCCTACTGTTTTGAAGTACTTTTGGACTTTGATTAATTTTTAAAAAAAAATCTTCCTCAGTATTCTTAATGAAAATAATCCAAATAAATTTCAAAAGCTGACAATAAGTTCAAAGCTTGACTTTGCAGCTTGACACAGAGTATTATTATCAAATTATTGTAATCTTTGAAGATCTTCAAGGAATCCCTATTTCTCATATGTTCATGGAGAATAACTGTCTTAGTGTAAATGAGTTGAGTTGTAAGTCCTGGGTCTTTAATCCCTTATACTTCCATAGTTGGCAGTTGAAATTACCAGTTGAAATAGAAACTGGTTAAAACCCATCAATAACTTTTATCCTTTCTCAGATACTGCACAAGAACTCTGAGCTATTTTTTTCCTCACAAAATTCAGGTGTTGTATCAGATCACTTCCACTAGAGTTTAACTGTAAAGCATAAGTTCAGGCCTCTGAAGGTTTTAAACTTCTTGTTTGGTTGTGACTTTGAGTATGTCATTTTACCTCTCTGGATTATCTTTACCTATCTGTCTGTAAAGTAGATGAGGAGGTGGCTGGTCCTAAATCTCCCTTCCAGCTTCAACACTCTTTGTAACCATGGAAACTATCAATACTAATACATTATTACATTTGACAAAATTCAGCATCTCTTTTTATTAAAACCCTTGCAAAGTAGTAACTGAATATAACTTTCTAATCTGGCAAAAGGTATTTACAAATAATTCCAACATCATAAAGACTGAATACTCCTAAGATCAGAAACAAAAATGCCCAAATGTTGACCACTTTTGTTCAGCATTGTATTGAAAAACCTAGTAGTGGATTAAGATGAGAAATAATTAAAGGACATAAAGATTAGAAAGAAAGAAATTAAACTGTCTTAATTGACAGGTAACAAGATCATCTATGTAGAAAATCCTAAGAAAACTGCAAAAAAAAAAAAAGGCTGCTGTAATTAATAAATGAATTTAATAAATATGTAAGATAAAAAGTCAAATACAAAAATATGTGTACTGAAAATCATCATTTGAAATTGAATTGAATTGAAATTGAAAAGAAAAATGCTGCACTTAGATAAATTTAACACATTTCTCAAACCTTTATATTTAAAGTAAATGAAATTAAAGAATACTTAATGAGATAGATTAGGAACACAAGTTATTAAAATGTGAGTTCTCTATATTGATAGAGACACAGTACAGTCCCAATTACTATCTAGGAGACTTTTTGGGGGAGTTGGGGGACGGGGGAAGTTTGCATAGTATTTTGAACATTTGTGTAAAATTATGGAGAATATTTGTTATAGAGAGGATGTTTAATATTTTAAAAATAGTGAAGTTGAAGAACTCCCTGAGACCAAAAATTTTTGTAAATTCACAATAGTGAAGGCAGTGTGATATTGGCATATTGATAGAAATATTGTAAAATAGAAAGTCCAGTAACTACACATATTTATAAATAACTAATTTTCCACAAAGATGCCATAGTAAGAAAGGAAAAATATCTTTTCAACAAGGGGTATTGAAACAATTGGTGATTCATTGGCAAAAGAAAAAAGGAAACTTGGTCTTTATTTCATATAGTAAGTAGAGATTAATTTGGAATGGGTTCTAAACCTAAATGTCTAGAATAAAACTGAGGGGAAAAAGTCTTTGTGTGCTTGGATTAAGGTAATGAATTCTTAATAAGACACAAAACACTAACCATAAAAAAAAATGATAAATTTAACTTCATAAAAATTAAAAACTTCTGTTAAGGAATTAAAAGAAAAGCTGTAGACTAGAAATAAAATACTCTTAAAACTTATATTTGATAACTTTATCCAGAAGATGTAAAGAATTTATTCAACTCAGTAAGTACAAAACCTATTTTTTAAAGTGTGCAAAATATCTGAAAATACTTCAACAAAGAAGACATGTAATAGTATATGAGAAGATGCTCAGAATCATTGATCAGTATGAACTATGGAAATGATCCCTGAAAGTATAATCTTTCATTGATATTTACATATCTCAAATTTATGTTACATATGCACATACATTTATATACCTAATGACCTAGTGGTTCTACTTCTGGAAATGAAAGTATAGGTACACATACAGACCTATATGGGAATGTTCATAGTAATGTTATTCATATTCATCCTAAACTGGAAACAAGGTAAAACAGATCAGGCAGTGAATTAGTAATGTAAACTTTGGCCATATTCCTATCATGGAATGCTATTCAGCAATAGAAAGAAATATGCTTCTGATGCATTCAACTTGTGTGATAAATGAAAGATGCCAAACATAAAAGACTGTATACTGTGTGGTTCAATTTATAGGACCTTGTAGAACAGAGAACTTTAGGACAGAAGTGGTTGCCAGGGGTTATGGATGAGGGGTGGGGATTGATAGCATAGGATACAAGGGAACTTTTGGGAAGCAATGGAAATGTTCTATATCTTAATTACCCTAGCAGTTATCACTATATACATTTATCAGAACACATTAAGCTACTTTTAAATGGTACATTTAATTGTACATATGTTGAATATAAATTTAAAGTTGTAGTTTAGAGAAAAGCTTATGCTAGCAATTCCTTCCTGGGATACCTGCTGTGCAGGCAGTGGCAGGGTTGTGGTAGCTTCATTCTGATTCCTGCTCACTGAATTCTACTCTACTATTTCTAGATCTGGCCCAGTTCAACCTGAGGTTTCTGGAGTTGGGGTAACATATCTGTAACCACCCCACCTAAAGGTACCCAACCTGTTTTTAGTCCTTTATTATCAGAATGGGGCTCCAGAATGGGGCTTCATCCAGAGATGAAGTAACAGTCTGATACTTGACACTCACTTCTACCTGTCCACCAGTTCTTCTGGGAACTGTACACCTGCAAAGGATTTTAATACGCTTGGCACTGTTCTCGGACCCTCCAAAATGATCAGGTTGAAAGTTTTTCAGCGTCATCATGTCTTAGAGGTGTGCTTTGTTGTCGTCATTGAAGCAGAATGACAGAAAGGAGGTTACCCTAATTGTAGGCTTGCATAATGCCTGTGATAGCTGTCTGGGCCAGTTAGTTCAGTTGGAAAGAGCCAATACAAATGAGGTCAAAGTTAAAGGAGTATGACCCATGTAAATTACAAAAAGAGCTCACAGCCTCAAATTTGATCTGCAAGCCTAGCCTGTCATATCGCATCTGGGTCTGTCCATGGGAAGGGTTAGCCAAACAGGTCTGATGCAGAATCAGGGTTGTACCCCCTCCCCTCCCCCCGCCAGCACCCCAGAGGCTGAGTTCTACTCAGGGATTATGAGTAAACCAGAGTAACCTCATGTTTGTGTAATGAGAAGTTTAATATTTTCTTTTACAAAGAGGGAAGAGTATGTTCTCATGTATCCAAATGAATTTTAGGTAGATTTACATAATTGTGACTTTTAAATGCCTAGAAGTAGCTAGCAGAATATTAAAAATAAATTTTATCAGAGTTAGAAATAAGTAAAATGTTTTCAGATTTGAAGCAACAGAAAATTCAGAAAAGGAAGTAAAGTTCACCTAAAATATAATTTAAAATTTGTGTACACCAAACTATAAAAGAAAAACAAATGGGGAAGTTATTTATATTAATACACTGGGAAAAACTTAACTATTATAGTTGGTGAGCTCTTTAAGAAAAAGGGTATCATTGCTATTTAAATGGTTATGGATATAAATACAATTCTCAATGAGATAATTATTGACACACGGGGGAATTTTCACTTTGAGTAATATGAATATGAATTAGCAATAGTTGGGTACCATTTAATACCTGAATTAGCCAGAAAATGTTAAAAACTATTTCAAGAGAGCCTTGTATAGTGAGAATCAACATTATGATGTATAGCAACAACCATGAAATTGTTTATGGTATTCCTTTTCCAGTTACAGAAATTCCTTTGTGAATTTGTCTCCCAAAGTCACAAAGATGAATAAAAGAACCATGCAGTCTATGTGTGTGTGTGTGTATAAGTATGTGTGTCTATATATATAGTGATTTTACCTGTGTTGGTATAAAAAGTGTCTAGCCATGAAGGAATTATTAAATAAGTTGTGATGTAATTATTGCTCAGTCAGCATTTAGAAATGATAATTATAAAAGCTGAAACACAATAAAAGCAGAGTTAAGATGTTAAGTGCAAAAAAGTATAAAATTATGTTTATCATAATTGCTCTTAAAGTTAAATTGTAGGTCTGAAGAAGGGGGGAAACTTCTAGAGTAGTGTTGTATATGGTGATGGTATATACTCCTGGGTATACACTTATCTTCAGACTCAAAAAGGATGTGCACATGAATATTACAGCATTTTTTCTATGCCAAACATACCTCACTAAAATAAAGTTTACTACTTTGTCTTTGTGCCCTTTTAGAATCTTAATTTTATTATAAAAATTACTCTCACCTGTGAGACACATACCTGGTTTTTGGAGATTTAAAAATTACTTATAATTGGTGACAGAAACATTTGCAAAATAATCTATCAATACAACAAATTAAAATAGATCCATGAAAGAGAACTTGAACAAATACACAAAAATGAAGTGGCTATGCTGTGATTTTAAACTATAGGTGATTTACTTTCCCCCCTTAAAAGTTTTGATAATATTGTAATTTTTTAATAATATATGTGTCAAGTTATGGTATGATAGAAATAAACAAGAAATGAATGCTCCCTGTTGTTTAGGGATTTGTAGTATAGTGGATATTTGTGAAGTAGGTTCTTGAAGATTAAGTTATTAAAAGCACAACAGATTTATAACATTTCATTTTTTTGTGTATTCAACTTTTTTTTATAGATTTATGTATTGAACCTTATCAGTATACTTGTTTCACAAGTGTGGCTTCTACGGTGTTATATTATCTCCTTAGTTCTCCCGGAATATATAATTGTTTCTTTAAGTTGTTACTTGTAGCACATTCCATTTATAACCTTAAATACCCTGTGTATGGCTCCTTCTTTAACAGCCAGCAACCCCAACACGCACAATAGCCGCAACCCCAATTCAGACACTTCCACAGAGCCAGTCTACACCAAAGCGAATTGATACTCCCAGCTTAGAGGAGCCCAGTGACCTTGAGGAGCTTGAGCAGTTTGCCAAGACCTTCAAACAAAGAAGAATCAAACTTGGATTCACTCAGGTAGGATGAACCCACCTTTAACCTAGAGATTTCCCTCTTCAACTGGATCTAAATTTCCTTTATGAAGGGCCGGGCATGGTGGCACATGCCTGTAAGCGACAGCCCAGGAAGCTGCGGCTGGGCCAGGGGTCACAGTTCAAATCCAGCTGGGGGCACGTAGCGAGACCTAGTTCCAAAAAAATATAGCTGGGCATGGTGGTGCGTGCCTGTAATCCCAGCTACCTGGGAGGCTGAGGCTGGGGATTGCTTGAGTCTGTGGAACCCAGACAACATGAGCCTGAGGTTCCACAGGCAAAAAGAGTGAAACCTAGTCTCAGAAAAAAAAAATATTCCTTTATGTGTCCAAATATAATTCCTCAACTTCATTGTATACTAGTTTTAGACTGTAACACTTTCTTAACCATTTCCTTCATTGTCAAGTTTCAATTATTATATATAATATATATTCAGATATAAACTTATGATTTAATGTTAGGTTGATATCCTTAAGATTTTTCTTAGAACACAGGCCCCTGAAAATTACAGTTAAACCAGTTAATGGTGAAAATTTAAAAAATCAGGTAGAGACTGATGTAGCTATTATTTTATTGAGAGTTTTGTTATTTGAGGAATACCTAGTAGTTAGTGCTATATATGTGCAATTGAGGAAGAAAGAATACAGTGTGTTTTGTAGTAGCTGCAAAGCGAAAAGTTTTAAAGACTCATTTAAAATAGTGCTCCTGCCATCTACAGAAAGGCAGGCAGGCAGGCAGGCAGACACACACACAGGCACACAGGCATGTGAACACATGCGCAATTAAATCCAAACTGAAACTAATCAAATAAGAATTTGCTTAAGGTGAAAAATCCACATTATTTTTAATGTCACCGAGCAAAGGACTTAAAATGGAGTAAGCTTAATGGTTTAAATAGACATCTGAGTATATAGCATTTGTGTTACAAGCACTGCCACTGACTCACTTTGTGATTAATCTGTCACAAACTATTTTTTAATTATTTTATTTCACATCATTATCTACCCCTAGGTTCTCCCACCATCTTATCACCTGTGAACCATTGTCTTAGACAAAACAGGAAAAGAATTAAACGGGTGACATTTATGCAAAATGATATGGGACCATTAGGTGAAAAAGTTTACTGAACTATATCGATATATATTAGATTGGGTTTGTTTATGAAATCAGAAAAAAATTATGTTTCCTTTCCAGTGAATATAAATACTGTTTGAAATTTAAACTCTAGTTTAAATACTATGTAAATTATTTTGAGTTAAAGTAATGTACTTTTGATCTACTCTGATAGATCAAATCCAGGGATGGCACCCCTGCCTGTGTTCTATGTGTTTTTAAAAAGATAGATTCATTACTTCTTTATTCTAATTAATTTCATTTTATTTTTGGTAAGTTATTTTTGCTCAAGGGAACTATCTGTTGGGAACATAAAATGATTTTTTAATTAAATGTGATTTTAAAGAAAATGCAGTTACATTTGTGAAGTTTCCTTTATGAAAACAAATTACAAGTCATAAAGAGTTAGCACTTTTTAGCCTCCAAATGATCTTTTTAAAAAAGAAAACTAATAGATTGATAGGGATAGGTTAGTCTTAAATAAGTGTAATTTTGGAATATTTAGCAATATTTCAGCTTTGAGGCTGTCAGCACAACATACTCTTAGGTTCCCTAGGAGATTGTTGCCTAAGTGATATGCCAAGGATGTTAAGGCTTTTAAAAATCTTTAACTTACCCCAATACTGGTTTGCCTTTCTGTGGCATTTGACCCCACCTACTGGGTTGCTCACGCTCCTCTTTTTCTCTGCCATGAATGAAGGAGCTTCCCTGTGGTCTGGTGTTCTACTCTATGGTTTATCCTATTATTTGGCATGTCTGTTCCTTCGTTTTCAAGATGACTTTGACATAGTAGTGGCAGCATTTCACAAACCTTGACTGCAGGGCTTAATTTAAAAATGGAAGAGTCAACCTTTGTTTTTAGATCATACCCCTCAATTGTAGTTATCAAGTGTTACAATGTATGTATATATACACACACATCAAGGGAAAGTTAGACATTCAAATTACTAGTTGAAACCCAAAGCAATCTCTATTTCCTCAGTAAAGTGTAGATACTATTGGATGTCTTAAATCCTAATTGCTTCCTAGTTACATAATTGACTATTAAAGATTGCTGTAAATGTCATTATCTAATTAGAAGGTATACCATGGTATGACACTTTCATCACATATGGTACATTCAGTGTTTCCTAATATCAACCATTATTCCTTTTTTTCCTTTTGTTGTAAAGCATAGATTGTGTTTTGAGTCAGCTGCTTATAACACTTATTTTGTGAGGTAAAACCCAAGATAGTTGTGAGCTTTAAGCATAATATAAAATAAATATAATAAAATAATATAAAATTATTGAAAATTAGTATATAACCCAAGTGGCCTGTGACTTTTTATTCAATTAAAAACAATTTAAATATAAAGTAAAATTATATTCTAAATCTCAACAAGTGTTACTTATTGCCATAGTTATAGTTGATGGTATAGTTTTATTTTTAGCCACCAACCTAAGATGTTGGTTTTTATCCTTATAGTGATATGACTTTTTAAGCAGGTATTTTATTTTCTGTTTACTTATCTGTGTTAGTACTTTGCATAAGAAGATATTACAGAACTTTGTGAAAAATTCTCAGCAAATGGGGCAGACGCAATGTCACAAAATATTTATTGCCATCTAACCAATATATAAGGTCTTTCTACCCAAAAAATTCCAAGTTTAGTTTGATTAATTGGCATTAGTTTTCTAGAAAGCTAACATCTTAAACACAGTGACTAACATACAAATAAATATATGCAACAAATAAAGTGTAAAGTTAGTGTTATAGCAGACACTTAGCAGTTGTGGATTCAGTGATGTGTGATTTAATAAATCTATAAAGATGCCAGTGTATATAAACATGCATTATAGATAGAATTGTACATAGATGTAGTGAATAGCATGTATGCCCATTCACAGGGCCTTTGTTCTTTCAGCTTTACTCTAATTATTAAGTCAGTGAGCAGTGCATTTTATTCTAGTTAGACATAGCTGTTCAGAACTGTCAGCAAAACTGTCCGATGAGGGAGCATTTTGTATTAGGGCTATCCAGTACGATAGCTATCTCCTGCATATAGCTATGGAGGACTTGAAAGGTGGCTAGTGGTGCTGAAGAACCAAGGTTGTAATTGCTTTGCATTAATTAAGTTTAAATATCCGCACATACCTGGTGGTTGTCCTATGGGAATTCATAGGCTATGATAACTAAAATTCAGGTATTCACTATGCCTCATTTTGTCTTATAGTCCCAGCATTCCCCCTTTGTTACTCTTATCAGGAGTTGTTCACCAGTTTTGTTTTTTTGTGTTTTTTTTTTTTAAGAAGTCTAAAAAAAAATCTTTTTCTTTCCCTGGCAACCACCTAATGAATGTGCTAATTAATAATGTAGTAGCTAAAAGATGAATTGCCAGGAGGAAAATCAAAGGACTGGGATAATCCCTATTCAAAATGAGTGATGCCAGGATTGTTAGGAGTTGGCAAATCATAATAGTAGAATTAACTATATGGTACTTTCGCTGAGAAATGTTCCCTTTCTGTCCTGCCACTAACAGATTGAAACGAGAGGGTGAATCATTTAACACTGAACTTATGTTACTTGTATATAAAATAACTATTAAGAGATGGCTTTTTTTCCTCCGGTTTTAACTAGAGAGATTCAACTAGAAGAAAAGCACTGTATACATTTCAAAGATTATAGGCTTATAGAAGGAGACATCCTTTGTGATTTATTCAGGGGAGCATTGTTCTATTGCTCTAAGGTTACCAACTTGCCAGTGCCCATGAAGGTTTCACTAAATGGGTCAACCCTCTCTACTGTGAATTTCTACCTCTATAATGGTTACAAAAGTAGTCTTTTAGAATGCCTGGGGTTTTTTATGTTTGTTTGTTTTGTTTTTGTAAAACTTTGAAATCCAAATAAGAATGAAAAATAGATTTTTTTCCCACTGTTCCAGAAATATTTTACAGGAAATTAAAAAAAGAGAGAAAGAACTCAGAAACATTTCTAGATTTCAAAATGATTTATGGGAAGTTTGGTTAGTCAGATGCTGAAAATTATCTAGACAGTTACATCTGTGAATCCTATAGGTGATAATAGGCAAACTGATTTCAAAAGATTTCTTTATATCACTTTAGTTGCATCAGTGAAGATTCTTGTTATCAGTACTATCTTTTGAAACATAGTAAAAATATTTTATATCTAGGTTGTTACATAGAGGTAACAATAGGTTCAAAATAGAGAATGTAAACAATTTTTAATGTTCTCATGATCAAGGCCTCACTAAGCAATCCTCATTGGAATCTTGTATCCTCCCGTAGATGTTTTTGGAGGACCCAGTAAAGGAGAAGAATGTTTTCATTTATTTATTTATTTATTTGTTTATTTATTTATTTTTAATGCTCTATTTTATTTTCAATATCCTAGAATGAAATCTGTAAACATTAATGAGATGACTTTCATCGTCTCCCCTCTCTGCTCTGTCTTTCTGTGCAGGGTGATGTTGGGCTCGCTATGGGTAAATTGTATGGAAATGACTTCAGCCAAACTACCATCTCTCGCTTTGAAGCCTTGAACCTCAGCTTTAAGAATATGTGCAAGTTAAAACCACTTTTGGAGAAGTGGCTAAATGATGCAGGTGAGTAAATATGTAAGAAATTTTATCATTGTCCATTGAAATTTTGTAAGAGATTGCTGTGTAAATTGGAGTTTATATATAATCTTACTGCACTTGTGGTTCTGCAGACTCAAAACAAATTGGGAGGAGCAAAAGAGTTATGTATATATAAGTCGATAACTAAATTCATTTAATTGGTTTAGTAATTATACTATATACAATTTTTAACTTTGGAATATTTCTCTTTTATTTATTAATAATATATGTTTTTCTTATGTTGTATACCCCATAGTTCTCCCAGCACCATATCACTCCTGAACCATTACCAATGTCCCTTGTGCTCATCTCTCCCCTGATTTTGTCCTCTCTCCCATTTCCTTGCTGTATGCATCAATTGTTATCAGCTTGCTAGTTTTAACTTTTTCTTGTTCTTTTGTTTGCTTTCTCTGTATCCTAAATATATGTGCAGCCATCTAGTATTTATCTCTTTCTGATTAATTTCAGTTAGCCTAATTCCTTCTAGCTTCATCCATGTTGCCGCAAATGACATAAAATTGTCCTTTTTGGTTGCTGAATAGTGTTCCACTGTGTAAATATATCCCAACTTTTGGATTCATCCATCTGTTTTGGAGCATTTGAGTTGTTTCCTTATCCTGGCTGTTGTAAATAGTGCTGCAATAAATATAGGAGTGCAGGTTTCCTTTGAAATTAGTGTTTTTGTATCATTTGGGTAGATTTCCAGAAGTAGAATCACTGGATCAGATGGTAGCTCCATTTTTAGTTAATTTGAGGGCCTCCACAAAGCTCTCTATAGTGGTTGGACAGTTTGCTTTCCCACCAGCAGTATAAAAGTGTTCCTTTTTCTCCACATCCTCGCCAACACAAGTCTTTTATTGATTTTTAAGTTGATTTTTGTGTATAGTATGAAGAAGCTTTGGAATGTTTCTTGACTTTGGACAGGGTCATGGACAGTTGGATGAAAAGGATAAGAAGGCCTATGTATTTTAGATTAAATTGAAAAGCAAGTTTATTGGTTTGTCCTTGATGAATTGTCATCAACTTTTTCCTGATAATATTTCTGCCTTTGTTGTTAAAAAAAACCATTTCTTTGTTGTTAAAAAAAACATAGTTCATACATAAAAAATTGGGCTGCTAATTTTAACTTAAATGTTTTGTGCTGAAGTTGCTTTTTAGAAAATTTGAATTTTGAGTCACAGAATCATAGACTGTCATGAGCTATAAGGGACAACAGAGATTCCCTCAACAGTGTAGATGTGAACAAAAATCAGACCTGACAGAACCTTGGTTTAACTATAAAGAACTTAGAAGAATTTCTGTGTTTGTTTAGAGGGTGGGAGTTGCCCTAAATCATATCACTAAGACATTATTTGCAAGATAGACATTAAATATTAAATAATTTCCTAGAAGCATTCTTATTTTATCCCTGGAACTAGTAGATAAATAAGGCCAAAACATAGTACAGAGTTCAGAAGTGGAAGAGCTGACTCTAATGGGAGGACTAATAAATTTCTTTTTTAGGAACAGAAATCAAAATATAGCAATTACAACATAGCTAACCATCCTGAGACAAAGAATGTCAGTAAGAACAGTAGAAAGATCTGTGATAATGAATGATATTTTAATGTAGGTTGTAAACATCTTTTCGTGCCTACTTATAATGTTGATAACATTTTATATGTTGGTTGAGTTTGTAATCGTTGATGTTGATAATATATATTATATGCCTGAATCATGCTCAGCTAATTTGATTGCTACAATTTTTTTTCTTTTTTACAGAGAATCTCTCATCTGATTCTGCTCTCTCCAGCCCAAGTGCCCTGAATTCTCCAGGGATGGGAGTTGAGGGCTTGAACCGTAGGAGGAAGAAACGCACCAGCATAGAGACCAACATCCGTGTGGCCTTAGAGAAGAGTTTCTTGGAGGTTAATGAGGGTTTTACCTTTTGTACATGTGGAATTATTTAGTGGTCCTGGTGTTTGGCACTGTGGTTGATATATGATGTACTTAACAATCTCACCTTGTGGGTGCTGATAACGTGGAGAAAATAAAGCAAAGTTTTACTATATAATGGGAGACAGAACAAGAGTACTGGATACATAGAAATTTCATACATGGTAGGAAAGCTCTTCAAGTAGAGAAAATGCACAAGCAACACCAGTTTATCAGCGGACACAGATAATGTGGTTTGACTAAATCTAGTATCTGCATGCCTGGAATAGAACATTAAAGACCTTGACTATTAGCAATGGAGTTCAAGTTCAATCAACAGATACTTGGTAATATTTTTCTCTAACCAGGGAATATCATAATAACTTCCAACAAAAATTTGACTTCTCTAAAGAAAGATTTAAACACAGTAAAAAGAACCCTGGATCACAAGTCTTTATCAGTCCTATCACATAATAACTGCATGAGTGAGCAAATTAACTCAGTTTCTCAAGTGAAGGTCCTTTCATCTGAAATACTTGCCTTCTTGCCTCATCAGCTTATTGTAATATCCAAGTAAGAACAAATGTATGTATGGACCCTGATAAAACTCTTAAATTTCTACTAGTGCATAAGGCTGTATTGATTTTTAACTTTATTAACCATCAAGATTATTAATAGTAATATTTATATTAAAATTAGTGGCCCTTAAAGTGAAAAAATTTTAAATATTCAAGAATAAATTATCTTAAATAGTATAAATATAATAAATAATAAAAATATAAATAAGTCATAAATTTATGTTCATGAAACTATAGTAGAGGTGTTTTTTTTTTAATAGGCTAAGTAGGTCCCACACGAACTAACTGTATTCTGACTTCTCCCTGTTTGCTTGTATACATAAAGACAAGGTTATGCCTGTAATTCAAAAAGTTATTCCAAAGATTGTTTTTTTTTTTTTTCCCTTCAGAATCAAAAGCCTACCTCGGAAGAGATCACCATGATTGCTGAACAGCTCAATATGGAAAAGGAGGTGATTCGTGTTTGGTTTTGTAACCGCCGCCAGAAAGAAAAAAGAATCAATCCACCCAGCAGTGGTGGGACCAGCAGCTCACCTATCAAAGCAATTTTTCCCAGCCCGACCTCACTGGTAAGAAGCCGGGGCACAAGCTTCCAGTCTCCACAGTTTCCACATTTCCACAGTTTCCAGTTTCCACATGCCTATAAAATCAGTTTATTTCATGATAATTGGGAATTTATTATATATATTCACACTGAGTAAATGTCTATACGTTTATATTTTAAATGTTACCAAGGTACTTAAAATCTCTTCTTGATAAGACAAGAATTTATTGTTGTTTCTTAAAGTAAAACAATTTATATTTCTTTCCCATTTCACTGCAATTCTGTTTTTCTCTTCTCTATTATTTAGGTTAGTGTGTAACAATGGAAGTACATTTACTGTTGATTCCAATTACCTGAAAAAAAATCTTTTGTTTTTTATTCATATAGGAACCTGAAGTTTAGTCCATTAAACTTATTAGGCTTAGATGGTTAAGTGATGGCAAATTCCTATATAACCTTGAGTTCTGAATTTGAATTAAAATACATCTAAGATCTCCACTCTGAGGCATGTGGGCCTTTCATTATAAACTCATAGTCACTTCTGTTGTTTGCATTAAAATAGCTTTCCTGGACTGAAAGGGCACAGGTGAGCCATGTGATGGTGCTTATCTTTAGATGGTTGTAAATATGACTCCCACTCCAAAGATGGGAACATAGTTGAGCTTACATTTTGAATCCTTCCTTCTTAATTTATTTTATTTGAATACCATTTTGTATTGGGAGGTTTTTCATTTGAAATCAGTGTTAAGAACACAAACTAGTTTGTTAAAGTGAAGTGTATGGTTTGCTAAATGGTTGACTTTAATCTTACTCATAAAGTTCATGAGATAGTAATTATAAAAAAGTTATTAGATACAGTTTTGTTTAAGTGACTCTTGTGTTTTTGATTTATTTGTACTAGAAGAGAGTATTATAAAACAACTATTTTAGGTTATTTCAAAAAAAACCTCAGTGTTAAAAAATTTTATTTATTGCTTTTCTATATCACTTGATTGAAAACAAAACCAGAAACCATCTTGACACCCTTTCCTTCCACCATTAGTCAAAAGTAAGTCAATGCAAGAACCCTAGATTCCTTGATCCTCTTGAACAGTTTTCTTGTTTAAGCTAAATGTTACTACAATATTATTTGATTTATAAATACCCAATTTTAAATTTTTAAATTTCTTTTTAAATCCTCGGCAAAGCTACTTGTGATATCAGTGTAAAACCATCTAATATATATCTTTTAATACATATGCCAAGTTTTTCACTTCCAAGATCAAAAAGTAATTATGAATTCCTTCAAGAAATTATCATTTCTTTTTAGACCCTTTATTATGTAATGTCTGTATTTTTAAAATTTTATGGGAAAAATAAGTCCACAATATGGACTTAAAAATGTCTACATTTTCATTTTTAGATGCTCTTACAGCTCTTGCATATTCTCATTTCTCACCTCTAGGTGGCAACCACGCCAAGCCTTGTGACAAGCAGTGCAGCAACCACGCTCACAGTCAATCCAGTCCTCCCTCTGACCAGTGCTGCAGTTACTAATCTCTCTGTTACAGGTAAGCAACTGCTAGGCAAAGGTCAGGCACATGTTAGGTTTCTGTGAGAAAATGGCATTTAATTGTGAATTAAGTCTCTGGCTAAGAGTCAGAAAGAATATTCTTATATTTAGATTTTTTAGATTTTTTTTTCCCTTTGTTCCCACTTAAGTACATTTTCTCATTGCTTTAAGAGCTGTCTTTCAAAAATTACAATTTCTTTCATATAATCCCTTTGTACATTCAGGAAAACATCTGAGTTCATCATCAATTCAAGGAAGTTATTTCTAGTCTGGATCCCTATTCTCTCACTGGTCTTGCCCCATCTAGTCCCTGATACATATCTTCCCTCCCTTTGCCCAGATCCCCATAGCCTCAGATGTTGACCATCCACCTGTCCTCTTGATAGCAATAAAACTACTTCAGCTTTGATACTGATTCTTCTTCAGAATATTACTTCCTCGAGAAGCTGTTCATTTGCACCTGTCTGTATTATAAATGACTGCATTTTTACTGCTCTATCTTTCCTGAAACATGTAGAGCTGCTGAAATGTCTGAATATTCTTTTTGAAATCTCGATATCTCTCTTAGTGCCTGACACTATAAAATAACTAAAGATTGATCTCATTTAAATAGCACATTTTCCAAATGCATTTATAATAACTTAGTCATCAGAAGTTTTTTAGTGATAAATCATGCATAAGGAACTCACCAGGTTGAGTAAATACTAGCAAATCATTGGATGAATTTGTGATATTTCACAATTAAACTTGAATCTAACCTAGTGTTGGGGAATTTTATTTTCTTCACTCATGTTTCAAGTTCATAACCCCTCTTTGCCTCTGTCACCTCGCTATGATATAAAAATTGAAAAATGACTTTATGTAGTTATTAATTTATAAGCTATTCAGAAATCTCATTTTTACTTAAAACAGTATTCTAACCTCCTTTTGGTTCTTGATCCTCTTTAAAAAGCTGATAAAAGCTATAAACCTTTCCCCTAAGAAAATAGATATACACACAGTTTTCGGTAAAATTTAAGGTTCATAGGTGAGAACTTCTATTAATCATTTTTTGGATGCCTTAGGAGCCTAGAATTCCAACAGCCATAGCTTTGTTTGAGTGATTGGTACTCAGTTCTTCAACATACTAAGCCAGCTCTTGATTGGTGATGGGTTGTCATTGCATTGAGCCCAGGAATGTGAAATCCTTACCTCTGCAAAACTTTCTCCTATAACTGCTGTCATATGGTAAATTATGAATTAAACTTTACCTTTCCAAGAAATTGTAAATCACATTAGTTCCAAAACAAACACATCTTTAGCAGAAAAATTCCTGGTAGTTCAGACATTAAGAATCAAGTAGCTTTGAGATTTCCTAAAATATGACAAAATCTGAATTAGAAGGTCACAGGAGATAAACATACTCAAAACTATTTTTTTAAATCAATTTTGGTGATCCTTGCTAATCCCCATTTTCTTAAACTCAGTTTATTTAGTCCTTTTATGTGGCTTTAACTGTGACTGTTTCCTGAAATGTTGATCATTTTTCTGAATTTTTTCTTATTGAAAAATTAACATCCTAAGAAATCCAAATATAAAAGATATAATCATGTTAAGTACTAATTTTTTAATTTGCCTTAAATCTTTGCATGTACTTATCTTAATCATAGTATCATTTATGGTATCCTGCTTTTTTAGATCAACATATTACAGTAAATATCTTACTCTGCTTCTGTAGCTTTTACATTGCAGCTTTCAGTTTGCCTTTATTTTATTGATTGGTTGTTGATAACTGAGTGAAGATTTCCATATGGTACCATCATGGTTAAGTTCTACCAAGGATGATCAACTTTTCCAATCTGAGCCCTGCAAATCTTGCATCCCAGGAAATCCCTCAATCTCCCAGCCATTTAACTGGTCTGTCTTTTGTTCAGTGTTGTATCCCTCTTGTCTAGCACACCACCTAGAATGTAAAGACACCCAGTAATTAACTACTAAGTTAATGAAGTTTTCAGTACTGTAAATACTGCTTCCATGAACAACTGTGTACATAGACCTTTTCCTTAAATTTATTTTGACATAATTTCAGATCTACAGAAAAGTTGCAATAATAATACAAAAAAATTCTTTTTTTTTTTGCACAGTGACATTATCTTTATTTTTTTTTCTACAAAGAAATTCTAAATTTCTTCCCTCAGATTCTCCAAATGTTAAAATCTTATTGTATTTGCTTTCACCTTTTCACTTGTTCTCTCAGCTGTGCGTGTGAATGTACGTGGAGAATTGCCAAACTTTGAGAACAAATGAATAGAAAGCAAGCAAGCCAACTAAACTTTACCCCTCACACCTTCCTGAAAGGAGAGGGAGTGTCATTCCTGCCTGGAGTGTCTATGTTAGAATGCATAGCCTTCCCAAACATTTCTTTGAGGAGTACTAGCTGGCATTAGTTCTGCTCATATGAGAAGTCTGTCTGCTGGAGGGAGCAAAAGACCAGCTGACAGAGCTGATTTGGGAATAATCCTTTTAGGCTCCCTATTTGCAGCCGTTTCCCATTTTCATCCTATTTCCATCTCAGCATAGTCTCGTGTTATATCTATCTGACTACTCTCCCTCCCAATTTTGACCTCTTTTTCATTTCAGCAAACCTATCGAAATCTTAAATCCTAACCCCAAATATCTTATTCCCCCTTTTCCTTCTTTGCTATCATTTGAAATGTGATGGTAGAAATCAAGGGAGAAAAACAAATATCCTCAGTCTGCCATCTTCTAAGAGAAATCTAATTGACAGGGTCATTTTGATTTTTTCAATATCCAGCACAATACTTGGCACTGAGTAGGTTCTGCGTAAGCTTTTCTAGAATAGATAAAAGATAGGTCAGGGCTGTTCTGCTCCAGTAAAATATGTTTTCTGATAAATCTCAAAACCTCGCAAAAATTTCATAGTCCTTAGAAATCTCAGCTGAACACACTTTGCCACCAATACATTTTGCAAAATAGCATTTCATAATGAACCACAAGCAATAACCACACTCATGAATAGTTCCTCCCTGTTCACTCGCTCCCCAATCTTGGCAACAACTAATTTATTCTATCTCCTGTTTTTAGACATTCGTAGAAATGAAATTTTGTGATATGGGACATTCTGTGTCTGGCTTCTTTCATTTAATGTAGATTTTAAGGTTTACCCATGTTGCAGAAAATTTAAGTATCTCATTCCTTTTTATGGCTAAATGGTATTTAATAGTATGGATATATCACATTTTATTTCTCATTCAGGAGATGATAGACATTTGTGTCATCTGAATACTGCTGCCCTGAGCATTCATTCATTTACAAGTTTTTATATGGTTTCAGTTTTCTTGGGTGTATACTTAGGAATGAATTATGCATTATGTGACATACAGTAATATTATGAACAGCTTTATACCCTCCAAATCAGGCAGCTTTAATGAAATGAATGAATTGCAGAAAGATACAGATTACCAAAATCAAAAGAAAGGAAACAGAAAAACTGTAAGTAGACCTAAAACAAGTAAAACAAACCATTAATTGAAAGCCTTCTCATGAAGAAAACCCAAATCCAAATGACTTTAGCAATGAATTCTATCAGGTAAAAAGGAGAAATAAAATTAATCTTTTAATAGCCTCTTCCAGAAAATGGAGGTAAAGGGACAATTAACTGAAATGGACCAAACCATCCTGGTAGTAAAATCAAAGCTATCACAATAAAAAAAAAACAAAACAAAAACCAAAAAAAGAACACTAAACCCAGATTCCCGATGAAACTTATACAGAATTTTCAATAAAATATTAACAAATATATCTAACAACATATAAAAAAGATTGATGGCTTACTTAGTGTAAGATTGATTTAATACCTAATTATCAGTTAATTTAATATAACAATAATACAAAGACTCAGACCACATGATCATTCAATTAAAAAAAAAAAGCCTTTGACAAAATCCAACACCCAACCATGATAAAAATGGTTGGGTGTTGGGTGTTATATTTTTAATAATTTCCTCATCTTTTTCCTCAATTTCCTCAAATTATATTTTATAATAATTTCCTCATCTGTTAAAATAGCATTAATTAAAGCCGTTAACTGCGTACTTAGCAGTAAAAGACTGAATTTCCACCTATACACACACTGCCACCCAAGATTGAAACACAAGAATATTATTCTTGCAACTCCTAAAAGTGGCTTTAGTACAAATTAACATTGTACTGAGATTTTAATAAGGGGGCGGGGAGACATTGGCTTTGAAAGGGAAGATATTAAGCTATCTTTATGTGCATTTTGCTGTTATGTATAAAATGCTCAAGGGATCTACACTGAAAAATCTACTGAGACTAATAAATGAAATTAGTTTTGGTGTAGGATATAAGATCAATATACTATTGATGAGCAATCCAAAATGAAATTTTAAAAATTTATTCACAGTTGCTCCAAAAAGAATAAAATGCTTAGGAAAATTTTAACAAAAGAAGTATAAGACTTAACACAGTACCATTTACTGAGAGAGATTAGATAAAAATTGACTAAGTGAAGAGAAGAGAAGGTTTGTAGTCGGTATTCATGACTTGAAGACTCAGGTGACTGCTTTTTCTTTACTGATCTGTAGATTCAATACAGTCGTAGAAAGAAATCTGGCAGGTTTGTTGTCATTTTGTGGTAATTAATACACTTTCTAAAATACATATGGGAGGGACCCAGAAGAGCCAAAACAATTTTTGGGGGGAAAAAAAAAAAAAAAAAAGAACTTGGAGGACTTAAATATCCTTTGAATAATCAAGCTTTGATTTCAAAGTTTACTAAAAAGCTACAATAGTCAGGGCAGTGTGACATTAGCATATGGATAAACATATGAATTAATGAGACCTGGTCTAGAAACAAACCTTTAAATTTATGCTCTATTGGTCTTTGACAAAGATGCCAAGGAAATTCAATCAAGAGAGGATATCCTTCCAACAAATGGCTCTGGAACAATTGGAGATCCATATGCATGAGGATGAATTTACGTCCTTCCCATTCACAAAAAGTAATTGGAATGGGTCAAAAGCCTAAATAAAAGAAATAAAACTTCTAGAAAAAAGGCAAAAGAAAATCTTCATGATCTTGGATTTAGCAAAAGAGTCCAAAGACACAACACAAAAAATAAAATTCATGAAAGCAAAAAATAATTATAAAGTGGGCTCTATCAAAAGCAAAATCTTGTGTACTTCAAAAAAACATCTTTAGGAAAATGAGAAGACAAACTATAGACTGGTAGAAAATAATTTGTAAATTATAAATATGATGAAATTGTTCCTAGATCATGAATTTTTTGCAACTAAATAAGAATGCACAAAAGACTTAATATACATTTTACCAAAGAAATATTGGAATAACTAGTAAAGTAAAAGCACAAGAAAAGGTGCTGAACATTATTAGTCTTTGGGAAAGAAATACAAATTAAAACATAGTGAGACAACAACTTCATAATCACTAGACTGGCTATAATCGAAAAGACCAAAAATAACAATGAAAAATAATAGTTTCATTAAAAATTAAGCATAAGTTCATTGTCCTACACACAGCAGTTCCCCAAGAGAAATGAAAACATGTCCATACAAAAACTTTAGTACAGGTGATAGAGACAGTGTAATTCATGAAAACCAAAAACTAGAAACAAGACAGTGCCCATTTGCTGGGGTGTACCTAAGTGTAGTGTAATCTGTCCATGCAGTGCGATGCTTTTCAGCCAGAAAGTGGATACATTGACTCATGCTACAGCATGGGTAAATCTTGAAAATAGTGTGCTCACTGATCAAAGTTAGATGCAAAAAACTGTAAATTATTGGCTACCATTTATGTGAAATGTCCATAAAGGCAAATCCAGAACAAAACCAGGTAACTA
Organism: Uropsilus gracilis; assembly: GCA_004024945.1. Classification (NCBI taxonomy): domain Eukaryota; kingdom Metazoa; phylum Chordata; class Mammalia; order Eulipotyphla; family Talpidae; genus Uropsilus; species Uropsilus gracilis. The sequence continues at coordinate 68,418 of PVHY01001776.1, forward strand.
GATGGACTGTAAAGATTGTATGTGGAAGCAGGAAGTGAAGGCAAATAAATATAAGAAATCATTTTGGGGTGGTGGAAATTTAAAATGAAGTGATGGTTGTGCAAACCTCTGAAGTATTAAAAACCACTGAGTTTTATACTTAAACTGGGCAAAATTTATGGCATACAAAATGCACCTCAGTTATTTCTTAAAAAGAGATAAGGGATGAGGTATGCAGCAAGAGGATGTATGTGCCTGTCTTTATACTCTTGCATATAGCTTCTTCCCAACCCTGTGAGGCAAATGATGGCATCTTTTATACTTGAATAGTCTTGTGAGGTGGGCAGTGGCATCTTGTACAGGACTTTGAGGTTCAGCAAGCATAAGTTCCCCAGTCAAGGTTGTCCAGGTAGTCAAGTTGCCAAGAACTTAAAAGTTGTGAAAGATATGATAATGTTAAGATGTGATTTATGGCTCAGATCCCAAGAAGATCCTAGCCGTTAGTGCTCATCTGACTTTCCTTTTGAAGATACTAGAATGTAGTTAACTGGTGACAGCTGGGAACACTTTGAATGGTTTCTGGAGTCATTATTACCAAGCCCAGGTTAAATTTACTGTTGAGATATTACTGGGATCTTTCCTTTGTATCTCTAAGAATGTGATACTGAGTAGTGTAAAAATGACTGTGGAGAGTGAGAGAAAGGTCATGTTTATTTAGTCTTTCACCTCAAGATACAGGAACTCATGAATACAGGCATTTTTAGTTTCACAACTGTTTTGTGCAGCATAACACACAAAGTCAAGTCTGTGCTGAGATAAACTCTGTAATATGTGAAAGAAACATTGCCTTAGGTTGGAATGACAAGAGAGTTGTTGATATAGACCAGAAGACCACTTCAAAATAACTTCAAGAGATTCAAAACAAAGCTGCCTGAATTTTTGATAAGGATGTTGAGAAGAGTCTTTTGCAGCATATCACTATGCTTATTTTAAAAATTCCTTTTATGTAGACTTTTTTTCCAGTGTGTACTACTACCCTTCTAGGTTTGAAATACTTAGTTTGATTGGTCTCATTCTTCTATATATATAATACTACAATACTATAATACAGCAGGTGTTCTATGACTCAACAGAAGTATTATATTGAAGTTTTAGAGAAGCTTTTAGTCTTCTTAGGTATATCCTGAGAAAATAGACTATAGAGGTTGTGCTTTGCACATATATATATTATATATATATATTATATAATATATATGTTGATTATATTCTAGATCATAGTTAGTTTTTATTGAATTAAATTCCAGCAAGTTTTGGCTGGAATTTTTGGCAACCTGTTTTTGTAAATATGTAGTATTTTCTGATGACTGAAGGGCCTGTTCTGTGCAGTTTTACTTATAGAGAGCATCAGCGTTACAACCGATTGGGGGCAGTTGACATCTGCTTTATGGAAATCTATGAGTGCCTAAGTGGTCATTTCTACTGTAAGCAAAGGGACTTAACATTCTTTAAGTTACACTGCCTCTGGGACCTAACAGACCTAATTTCTAGACAAATCTTAGACTTGTGCCATTCATTATGGTACCACTAGCCATGTGTGAACCTTAATTAAGTTCATGTTCAAATTGAGACATACTATAAACTTGAAATACACAGCATTTTCAAAGACTTATAGGAGAAAATAGTTCATTAGTAAAATTTCAATAATTATTTCATGTTGAAATAGTATTTTGGACATATTGAACTGATAAGAAAGGATACCATTCTTGATCATAGCTAAAAGGCTGAGAGGCAGCATCATATATTTTGAGTTAAATAAATATATTTAAATTAATTTCATTGATTTTTTTTCTATTTTCAATGGAACATTTAAAATTATATTTTATTTGTATTGGACAAATCTGATCTCAGACTTTAAACACAATTACAGTGAACATGTTTTAGTTTTCAGTAATGATATTTTTAATGTCAACTAGTCATTTGTATCCAAATGTTCTTCTTCTTAGAGCCAAAAGATATTTGACCATCTTGACTTTTTCCTCTCAGGCCTCTTAAATAGCAGTTTCCTAGATCATCATTTTTTTGTGCTAATTTTTAGGAGATTCATAGTATCATATGTTGTTTCCATGAAGAAATGTTTACCACAATAGGTAGTTGGAAGTTGAAGTTATTACTATTACTTAAAAATTTTTAATGCAAAAAAAGACATTTAAACATAAGCTGTTAGTTGTTTTCATACTATTTTTTTGCATATGTTGTTTTTTTGGTCTTTTGTTTTGAGACTAGGTCTCGCTATTTTTGCCCGTGGAATCGTAGGCTCTCGTTGCCTGGGGTACCACAGACTCAAACAATCCCCAGCCTCAGCTTCCCAGGTAGCTGGGACTATAGGCGTGTGCCACCACGCCCAGCTATTTTTTGGGACTAGGTCTCACTACAGGCCCCAGGCGGGACTCGAACCATGATCCGTAGCCCCAGCCACTTCATAGGCTGAAGCTTATAGGCGTGAGCCACCATGCCCGGCCTGTATATGTTGTTATTGATACTTATTTTAGAAACGTGTCAGTTTGTTTTGCTTACCCTGGTTTTAATTTTTCTATGGAGACTACGAAGGAGATTCCTGAATGAAATGATACTTTTATTAAGTAGGAATGTTTAGCTTATATATTTCTCCCCCTGAGCATTTGTATTCATTGGTTCAAGCTTCTGTTGATTCTTCTATTTTTTGAACAAAAAATTGTCAATGGTCGGGCACGGTGGCTCATGCCTCTAAGCTACAGCCTTTGAAGTGGCAGGGGCTAGGGATTGTGGTTCGAGTTCCGCTCGGGGCAACACAGCAACACCTAGTCCAAAAAAAATAGCCGGGTGTGGTGGCACACACCTGTAATCCCAGCTACCTGGGAAGCTGAGGCTGGGGATTGTTTGAGTCTGTGGTACCTCGGGCAACGTGAGCTTGCGGTTCCATGGGCAAAAATAGCGAGACCTAGTCTCAAAAAAAAAAAAAAAAAAGAAAGAAAGAAAAGAAATTGTCAATGAAAACTATATTCTGTCCCACTATGATTATTTTGCTGTTTTAGCCTCTTAAAGTAAGGTTCCTGGTTTTGCTTCAAATGTGTTTATTTTTGTGATTAATTTCCATAGAAACCCTCAACCAAATAAATAAAAAAGGTAAATTTAGGGGCTATCAGGTGCAACATTAATCGTGCAGACCATTCTAAAGATAGCTGAATAAAGCTATCATTTTCCAGAAGCATTCACAATTACCCTCTAATTCAACTCTCCTTCCAGGCACTACAGACACCACCTCTAACAACACTGCAACCGTGATTTCCACAGCACCTCCTGCGTCCTCCACAGTAACTTCCCCCTCCCTCAGCCCCTCCCCTTCTGCCTCAGCCACCACCTCCGAGGCATCTAGTGCCAGTGAGACCAGCACAACACAGACCACCTCCACTCCTCTATCCTCTCCTCTTGGGACTAGCCAGGTGATGGTGACGGCATCGGGGTTGCAGACAGCAGCAGCCGCTGCCCTCCAAGGAGCTGCACAGTTGCCAGCAAATGCCAGTCTTGCTGCCATGGCGGCTGCTGCAGGACTGAACCCAGGCCTGATGGCACCCTCACAGTTTGCAGCTGGGTAAGATAGTCTTCATTCACATCTGAAAAGCAACTTGGAAGTCATCCCTGTATATTCATGGAGACAGTTAATCACTTTGAGATAGATTCCTCTATAGTAGTGCAAGGACCTTGATTACAGTTAGACTGTTTCTGAACACCCTGAGAAAGGCAGTAGTCATGCCTTTTTTCCAGGTGAAGACATGAACACCAGGCCACTGAGTATCTAAGTGATGACACCAGAAAGCAAACCCAGAATTTTTGCTCCTACTCTTATGCTTCTGCATTAAACTCTTGTCAACTGTCTCCTTTCAACTCTTAAACATAAAAACCTCATAGCCATAAGACTCCCAGTAAGAATTACTTCAGGAGTACTTTAAAGAAGAGTCAAATGACTGTTCAAATTTGATGTTTTGTGCAGATTGTAACCTTGTTTTGCATATAAAGCCCGTGTATAAAAAGTGGGCCTCAAGGAAATAATTCAGAAGTAGTAACCAAACCAGAAAGATTGTAAGGAGAATAACATTTCTATATATCTCCCCAGCTGGTTTTTCTTTCCTCTTACCGCTTTGGGTGTGTTTGTCAGGCTGACACCTGTGTCTGCTTAGTAGTAAAGTGTCTCTCTTGGACTTGCAGTGGCGCCTTACTTAGTCTCAACCCAGGAGCCCTGGGCGGTGCTCTCAGCCCAGCTCTGATGAGCAACAGCACACTGGCAACTATTCAAGGTCAGTAGACCCTCTCTCTTTGCTGAGCTCTTTTAATTTACTTTTACTTCAATGAAGGAAGCCTGCTTTTGTTTAAAATAAAATTGATGGGTGGGACATAGATGAATTAACTCAGTGATTTTGAGGACCAAGAAAAATGTCCATGTAAAAATGCTTTGTAAGAAAAGTAAAGGTGTTAGTTTGTGAATAAGAATAGAAATATACTTAGTTTGATATATTTTATGAAACCAGGATTGTTATGCAAAGTAGAATGAAGTAGAGCTTACCTTTTCATAAGTATATAAGCAGTCCTCCAAAACCCGTTTCCAAGCATATTTACCAAGTAAAATTCCCAATTCCCCTTAACCTACAGATTTTGGGCCACATGTGAGAGGGCTCTACAGTTAGTGAACATTGGAGTGATCATGCAGACTTCCAGAATAATTTTAACTCTTACGAGGTCCTGCTCTTTGTATACCCCATCTTTGTACAGCATCAATTTCCTTGAACTGTAGTATCTGTATTTCAAGCCCACTTGGGCCCATTCTGGCTGTAGCATGCTATCCAGTCCAAAATGTGGCTAGACACATTCACTTTATGATGAGGAATTTGCCTTGCTTATTGGCTTCTGATCTTTATGCCTGAAGATGCTGGCTGCTGCATGATTCAGGGAAACAATTTGAGCAACATTATTAAGATTAGTGTTCCATGCATAGTATCTCTTTACAGTGCTTTACAGATAATATTAGTTACAGACAAAACCAACACATGGCCTTAAATTACCTTACAGTGTATTGGTTTTTTGATGACTCAATCATAACTAAAATCAATGGTTAGACCTGGAAAGTTCTAGCTTTTTGGAATAATTTTTCTCTTATGTTTTGGAGTTTGAGCTACGGGGATGTTACAAAGGCAAATAGTCATCCCAAGGGCACAATTGACAGTAGAACAGGTATTCTGGGAAGATCTAGATCTAGGCCTGTGGTCCCAAGCCTCAAACCTGAAAAAATTTCACACTACACCAAGTCTCACTGTTCCGCACCCTTTGTGTGATCGTGTCCGAAGTCGAGAACAATCCTTTATGTATTATGTAAGAAATTAGCCAAATACTTTAATGTCATTAGAGAAACTTTCAAATCTACATATGGGAATGTTTATGTGGGTGGCAGGATATTAGGGAATTGTCAGAAGATAAGATTCTAAATGAGTACCCAATTATTTTAAATAAAATTTTGATGGTGCCTCCTGTAGAGAAGTAGGAGCATTCCCAGAAAATTTCTCAGCCATTATAGCAAGTCTTAACATTAGATAAGCTACAGAGGGAACTTAATCACTGGGTGATCACTGCATCACTCTGATTTCCTCTTGTAATAGACTGTTCATTTTCCTTTGTACAAGTACATCATAGTGTATTGCCTCTGAAGTAGAAAATTAGTCACACCATGTGCTTTATTTGATAAGACATAAATTACTTTAGAAATAAAGCCTATTTGGATATAGATTTCATCTTGTATATGCTACTGTTATAACTGCTCAAACTTGTCATTGGTACTAGTTCGTTTCATAAAAGATACTTTTAATGCCTTAATTTGTTCATCTAAGTCAGGCATGGTGGCTCGTGCCTATAAGCTTCAGCCTATGAAGCAACTGGGGCTAGGGGTCACGGTTCAAGTCCTGCTCAGGGCAACACAGCAAGACCTAGTCCCCAAAAATAGCTGGGCGTGGTGGCACATGCCTATAATCCCAGCTACCTGAGAAGCTGAGGTTGGGGATTGCTTGAGTCCATGGTACCCTGGGCAATGTGAGCCTGCGGTTCCATGGGCAAAAATAGCGAGATCTAGACTTTAAAAAAAAAAAAAAAGAATTGTTTATCTAGTTTGTATTTTGAAAGGATATATTTTAAAAATCAGTAAGGTTTAGTAAAAACTTACTGAACAAATTATTGAACTTAACAAATCTTGTAGGTAGATAAAATAAAATCGCAGTTTCAAGATAGAATAATGTGACTGAGTTATTGGAATTCTTAACACTCCCCTCTTTATTAAGTTAAACTTTTCAGCCATTTAGGCTCTTTCAAAATAATTTTTTAAAAGTCTTTAGTTGGTTGTTAAAATAACACTATAATTAAGAAGACAAATCAGTTAAGAACTGCACTGAATTGTAAGAAGGCTCTAGACATTGGAGTGTTTCTTGATGTCTCCAGAATGTTAATGTTCTCCTTCCTGCCTGTTCTGGGATTTTATCTATAGCTCTTGCTTCTGGTGGTTCTCTTCCAATAACATCACTGGATGCTACTGGGAACCTGGTATTCGCCAATGCGGGAGGGGCCCCCAACATCGTGACTGCGCCTCTATTCCTGAACCCGCAGAACCTCTCTCTGCTCACCAGCAACCCCGTCAGCTTGGTCTCTGCCGCTGCTGCCTCCGCAGGGAACTCTGGACCTGTTGCCAGCCTCCATGCCACCTCCACCTCAGCCGAGTCCATTCAAAACTCTCTCTTCACAGTGGCCTCTGCCAGCGGGGCTGCTTCCACCACCACCACCGCCTCCAAGGCACAGTGAGCAGGGCTGAAGGGCTGCCAGCCTGGCCAAGACTGGAAATGTGATTAGCTTCCTCTTGCAGTGTTGCAAGAGCAACAGAGAGAAGAAAAAATACATACTGCGAAAACAAGGATGGAGACAGGACAACATTTGCCTAATTTTGTAATAAAACACTGTCTTTTCAGGATTGCTTCATGGATTGGAGAACTTTCTAACCAAAAATTTAAAAAAAAAAAAAAAAACAGAAACAAAAAATCAAAAACAAGCAAACAAACAACAACAACAAAAAAAAGTGAAAGGACTACTTATTTCCAGCAGTCATGATGAAAAGTTAAGGTGGGTTACCAATTCCAATATAGGAAGGGGATTTCTTGTTTGTCTAAATTTCTTCTTTTCTTAAAAAATCATTTTTATGGGTCTGTTGTACAGGCCACTAAGTCATAACAAGGTGTTTATAATCATATCAATTGTGTTGGGGGTTCCTTTCTTAACTGGTACAATTTAGGCAGGCCTGTATTACTGTATCTCTATTATTGTTGTTGTTATTGTTTTTTTTATATATATATATATCCATATATATATATAAATATATATATATATATATCTATAGTTTGGACATGTTTATCTCTTGCTCCTGGATCCTATTTCAGTGAGCTCCCACACTGTGGGGAGGGGAGGGTTTAGGGTAAGGGGGGTACTTAATGTTCTTAACTGCGGGGAATGTTCTTGCTGGTTTCCTTATCCTTGATGACTCTTACAGAGGTGCTAGAAAATTATTTTCTTTTGCCACTTATGCAAGAGGCTTGGTGCAGAAGCTGAAGGCAGTGTGTGCAAACACTCCCACTTCACACACGCCCCTCCCCCCCATCAGGTGGTGCCTTTGGAGCACTTTTGTGTAGGAAGGAATTCCTGCTGAACTGTAGCTCTCACTCACCCCAAATCATTGAATGACCCGAGGCCCAGATCCTATGGCGCAGCTGTGCACTTCCACTACTCTGCATGGGAATGACTGCACGCGCTGCGGGCCAGGATGTGGTTCCGGAGAGCAAAGACTACTGCAGACACCTGACTTGGTGGTTCTCCTGATTCCTTATCTCCTGAAAAATGCTCCTACTGTTGGTGTGTTCATTTGTTTGTTTCATTTTCTGGAAGTTTTTCATCCAATCTTCCTTTCATTTACTTGGCAAAGAAAAGATTGACTAATTGAAATTGGGGAAAGGTTCCCCTCCTTTTGATTACTAAAGGAACTCTATTAGAATCTTTTCCTTTGGGTGTATTTCACCAAAAGAGGTGTGATGAAAAGAGACTGAGGTTGCCACCTTTTCCTCTAGCCACAGACTTCCTTTTCACTGATGGCTTATGATGAATCCCTCTCACCCTGAGCTCCTGCTTGGCTCTCTGGAGAAGACCCTGGGTGTAGGATGTGGCAAATCTTTGAGAAGGACTTTCAGCAGGAACTTTGCACATACCTGAAGTGTCTCTCTGGTTTGTTAGTAGTTGCTCCTGCTAGCTAGGTCTAAAGCAATACACAGCTCTCTATTCAAGGTAGAAAGTGCTTGACTTCTATTTTGGGGTGTTTCTAGACTTGTATATGTGAGCCCATGAAAAGGAAACATTTATGGAGGTAAAGGAAGAGGAATAAAGATAACTTGAAAATGTAACCCCCCCTTTTGTCAGTGGACTGTGATACAGTCTGTACCCCCAAGTTTCCCACAACACTGGATCATGACAGTACATCTCATCTGAGCTCCCTTATTAATGTTCAAGGTCCTGTTTGGTGTCCAGGTACTTGTTTATCCCTCTGCTAAGACCAGGACTGCACTTTTTCCCCTTTGCAAGCTGGGGCTTGAGAGAACAGACCTGTTACTTTGTTCTGATTGTTTTGCTTGTGTCCATAGGGGAGCTAGATGCTATATATCTGTCTCTTCACAGTGTTGGGAAAGGCAGTGATACAGACTCAGTGTGTACTTTTGTTTGTGACCATCAAAGAGGGAGACAGATACCTTAGTATTAAAAGGCCAGAAACATTCTAAGTCCCCCTTGTTAATTTTTTTTTTGTTCTGTCTTCCTTCTATTTTATTTCATGAAGTATTTAACGACCACCCTAAATTTCTTCTTCTTTTCACCTTCCCTAAAATTCCTCCAAAATCAGTGAACTGCAAGCAGGGAAACTAACAAATGTCCATCCACCTTTTTTATGTGTGGTGTGTTTGGTTTTTTTTTTTTTAATTATTTTTGTTTGTTTGTTTGTTTTAACTAAGCTTGAACCAAAGTCAATTTTTAGCAAGCTGCTGTACTAATGGACTAGTTTATGACGTGCAGTTCATACACATCGAGGAGATAGATGCTACTGACAATTTCTTTTTTCATTTGTCTATTAATTTTATATAAAAGTTGCTGCTTGTTTTAATCTTTTATGTTAGTACATTGTAATATCCTTTGGGCAGAAGTTAACTTGATTTTTAACTAGTTTATGTAGTTGGGTGTGTAAATAGAATGGCAGTGTCAGTTACTAACTTTTCTCCTCTCCATCCCGTATTTTTCTGATGTTGTTAAATGTAATCTTTTATCCTGACTTGACATTTCTGACTTTAGTCTGTGCAAATGATTTTAGGGCTATCAATAATACTGTAGCACCCATACTAAAGAGTTCCTCCTGTGGGAGAGGTGAGAGTTAGAGGAAGGATCAGGGAGGGAAATGCTGATACCCACCATACTGGATTAGAGGTTATAGCATTAATTTCCCCAAATTACTACCAAAGTGTTGAGTCCCAGTGACTCGGGCCCATGGATCAAGAGGAAGGGCAAGGAAAGACTGTTTGTTTGTTTGCTTGCTTGCTTGCTTTGCTTGCTTGCTTGCTATGTGGTTCAGAATATGCCCTCCTTCCCAAATCAGATTCACCAACAGACTTTACTATTAAAAGAGATATTAAGCTTTAAATGTCAGTATGATAGTCTTCTAATCCCTGCCCTCTCTGTATTCTCTAGTCAATTTGGGATAAGGGGATTCTGCCTTTTTGTGTGTGTGGATCACTTTATGGGGATAAACCTTAAACCAGCATAAAAAAAAAATGTGTTTAAAAGAAGAAATAGATACTTAGAGGTGACTTTAAAACTACTTTTTCCCCCTTATTTAAAAACAAGTTGTGAAATGAAAGGTACATATATACATGTATACATGAAACACTAAAACAACTTGTTGTTGGCTGTTTAGCTTAAAATCAAACTTCCCATCAACATCCCCAGATATTCTGTCTACTGATCATACTGCTTCATGACTCAACCTAGTCTTTTTTTACTGTATATCTCTTTTTTGTTAATCATCTCAAGAAATGCTTTTTGATTGAGTAAATCTCCTAAGCTAATAAGTAAGGTACTCAGACTTAAAATTTAGCCGCCTTAAATGGCAGGGCTTATGAAGTAAGCTGGGCCATTTGACCAAAAAATCCAGACTTTTGTTAGTTTCTACATTTCTATAGGGAAAGACCAGATGGTTGTTACAATCCAATGTATTCTTCCCTCCACCCCCTTAATGTTTATGTAAGATTTATCCATCCCTGAATTTGGTTGACACATACTAAGCCAAAGACAAATTCCAAACACATTTATAGTGATACTATATTTGCCCATGGTAATGGGCCCTCCCTCGGGAGTGGTGAATGTAATTGTTTGAATCCTGCTTATCATAAGCAATGCAGTTTGGTTATGAACTTTATTTATACCCTGTATACATCTAAAAGACAGAGCAGAAGGACCTAGAAAAGGGCTTCTCTTAGGAACAATATTGTTCCTGGTTAAAGAAATACTCTGAGTGCTGTATTTGTTTGTTTCTGAAGTTATATATGTAGAATTTTAAAAAATTGTTCATATCCATTAGCTGATGTAACAGTTACTTTCTCTTATTTATTTGATTAGAAGATCAGTACCATCCCAATTCACTCAACTTATTACTCAAGAAATGGAACCAAAGGAATCCAACTTTTACTTGTACTTCATGGTAGTATTATTAGAAATTAATGATTTTTAAAAGGGAAAATAGGATTAAGGAAAAGATTTTTAGTGGGTTATATTGCTAATCTGTTCGACATAATTCATTGCTGGGGGTGGGAGGGAGAAGCACAATTATACCTCTTTTTATGTTATGTTGTCCTGCTATCCCTCATTTATTTGGAAAATGGGGGGGGGGGATCTTGTCTTGTCTGTCTTACCCAGAAGCACAGATTTTTGCTCAACACAATATTTAACTTCAGCTCACTCTTTAACATTAAATTTTCTATTTAAATTGCTGGGCAAGCTGGACACATTAACTATAGGAAATTGATGTAGGTTTTTTTTTTTAATTACAAATCCTGATAGTTGACTTTGCAATTAGTGTATAATAAACAACTGACTTACAAAAGAAACTCTTTGTAGTTCAAAGTTGTTCCCAAATCATTTCATCCTCAAAAAACATGCTTTACCAAGAAAACAGTAAAATTGTTGAGATAGGAAAATGAAAGAGAAATGTTGATAGGGAGAAGTCAGCAGACCTGGGGCTGCTGGGCTCCTGGGAAGTGTGTGTGATACCCACTTCAGACCTAAGACCAACTCACTGCTTTGGGGGCTTGCCCTGGACCCCTGAGATCAGTCTGCAATTTGAGAACCCTCAGATAAAGAAGAGCCTCAACAATTTATTCTGGGAGTTTGGTCAACACTTTAAAACACCACCTATATTCATGAAGAAAAAGACTACAGATTTGAAATTTAAAATTATTTAATTGGGCAAGAATTGATGGATTGATTTGATCATACCATATACCATTATGGGTTTAGTGTGTGTGCATGTGTGTGCAAGCACATTTAAAAAGTAACAATGTTCATGTATTCAGGGCCCTGTCATTTTGAAGTTATTTTCAGTCTTAAAGCATTTTGAGACACTTTATAAAATGGTAAATCTTTTTTAGTGTCTACCTTCACTTTTGAGAAGGGGAAAGTATATCTTTTGCCACTCCTTTAAGAAGAGTAACTAAAAGCAGCCATTCTACAAGTTTATGTAGATGGTGCACACAATGCAAATATGAATGGGGACAGGAGTAGAATAAATTACTTTTGTCATTAAAAGCTGTTACTAATCCTGTTCTGCCTCATTCTTTTCTTAATCCAAAGAGACTAAAATGGACACCCTTGAATGTCCACAAGATATTTGAAAGAATTCCGTGGGGGGAGGGGGGAGGGATATGTTTTTTCTGAGTTGTCTGGCCAGATTTCCATATTGTTGGTGAACTGTTGCCTTCTTCTGTAACCATCCTCATTCATGAAGCACTTCCTTGTTTTGGTTCTTCTACTCTTGGCCTTTGCTAGAAGTAAGCTTGAGGGGACTTTACAGTGTCTCTAATCTGGATCTCCTTTCCACTCTTTCTTTTCTTCTCTGAGTGATGATACCTTAATCTGTGAGGATAATGCTAGAGGGTAACAGCTAGCTTCTGGCACCTTCATAAAATACCTCAGCGTAGCTTAGCATTGTTGCAAAAATGGTTTTAAACTAAAAACCAAATAAAAATAAAAACCTTTATAAATAGTGGAAATAATTCTAGCTGTAGCATTTAGTTAAACTGATGTTTATTATGATCGATAAACATGATTAATGCTGTATGTATTTGGGATCTTGTTTATAGGTTACAATTTATAGGGTTAGGGAGGGGTGGGGTGAGGGATGGAAAGTTGATTATGTTAGAAGGAAAATGTTGTTCGCGTGTGTGTTTGTTTTTTCTTGTATCTGTCTTGCCAAAGGAAACTTGATTACCCCTGTGAGTTGGTTTGGGATTTGTTGGACTCTCTATGGTCCAACCTGCAGTGTGTGGTGACATGCAGGTTACACAAGGGTGGTCCGTAGATTCAGGGTCCTCTAGGGCATTCATATCCCTTCCTATGGCTTCCTGTGATATCCCCCCCCCCCAGCCTGAACAGCCTCACCTAATGATTTATTACCTCTGGATATAGCAAGTGCTTAGGCAAAGAATGGCTGTATGAGTGTGCAAGTGTGTGGTTGAGAAGTAGACATACACCATTTAACTTGGAGAGGAGAGATGAATGGCCGATGCATCTAACTCTAGGAAAATTAAAATAAGGCAGGTTTCTCTTTTTTTTTTCCCCTCCGTCATGCTACTGACTGTTGTGCACGACATTTTTAAGACCTAATTTCCTTTTCTCATGCCGAGGCTACTTCTGTCTGGATTAAACACAAAAACTGAAGATGAACCAGACCAAGAAGTTGAAAGCCAACCTGCTTGCCTCCCACCAGTGATTATCTGCGGCCTTTAGAGAGTGGTGGCTGGTGACGTCGAGGAGAGTACTGTCCTTGTTGGGGATGTGACTAAGAAATATGTCAGGTTAGGAAAAAGTAAGAGCCCTATCTTGCCCATACTCTGGAAAAGACTTCCGGCTCCTTTGTCAGATATAGATAGTATGTACAGATAGGTGATTTAAAATAATCGAACCACCTCACAGAACTTGGGTGGGGTTCAGATACCAAAGACACTGCTATGTCACTGTTTATGCGCAGAGAGAGTAGAGCAGAAAGCTGAGATCTGACAAAGCTTTGCTTTTGTCTCTTTCCTTTTCTTCTCCCCTCTGTTCTGCTTTCCTCCCTTTTAAAAGGAATTCTAGTTGGTTATCCTGGCTTTGAGAGACTTCTTTACTTTCACTCTGCTTGCACTGTGAGCCTAGGTAGAGTTGCTCAGTGTGGCAGTGATGTTCTGCAGCTTACTGGAATATTTGCAGGAGGGCAAAAGATGGGACTTTCTCTGGCTTAAATTCAGGTGATATTTAGATGCGCTCTCTCTGTTCTGTCCCTTATAGAGGATAACTATTTGCAAGAGCAGAATTATGCGTGAGAAACCCAAAGACCTTCCTTCACACTCCTATGGAGCTGTATGTTTCTAAAATGTCTTTCTATTCAGGTTCTAAGTGAACTAGTCCATTATTTTACTGTGCTATTGAAACAAGCAAGAAAAGAAACTTGTAGTTCTCTTACTGATCCATCAAAAAATGATCAGCTAGCAGAATTTCTTGAAAGTTTTACTAATTATCTGAGTGATCTGACATTATGTAAAAATGGTACTAAAATGCTTTGTGGCTCAGTGCACTAGATAGATCTGTGGTAGATCTGTTGAAGAGAGACACTGCACTTGAGTTATGGGAAGGCCAGGTTTGCATGATGGACACCATGTTGAGCATGGAAGTGGAGCTCCATGGGGGCTGGACGGAAAGCACGGTCTATGGTCTGTGTCTCTGAATCTGCTCTGCACAGGGCTGTGCCACCCACTGGTGGTCACCTTCTGCCTCAAGCCTAGGGCAGTGTCAGAAAGTTCCAGCCCCAAAAGTAATTTACTATAAAAAATGCTGAGGTCTGCTGCAAAGCCCCCTGTCTTCTTCGTGTATTTATTCTTCATTGTGTTGAGTCAGCCAGCACCTCACAAAAGCAGCTTTCTGCCTTCTTTCAGAACCTGACAACAGCATTGAGTTCTCTGACTTTATATCCCTAAGTCTGCAAGTGGACAGCTGGCTATTTAAGAAACAAGACATCCAAACACTCCCTGACAATTGGATCTCCCTCAGATGGACATGGACAGAGCCAAGTAGAGAAAAGACTCTGACTCTGCCCTCACCTAGCTCACAGTGTCTGTAAGTCCAAACTATACAGCAGGAAATGAAATGCACTTTCGGAAGTGAAAATGCTGGCTCTGATAGGAAAGGCTGCGGGTGTAGGCAGGCAGGGAAGGGGTCTTCAGTTCTGACCCTGCTCTGACCCTGCTCGTACAGAAGGTGCACTCAGAGCAGAGTCAGAGGGGGCCAGCCTGACTGTGTTTTTCACTGTAGACAGTTGGGAGGGAAAAGAAATAAATAAGGAGGGTGCCCAAGACCTCGCGGCCCTCTTCTAACATTGGCTTCCGCAGCATAAATGATGTTTCTTCCCGAGATCAGGTGACAGGGGAAGACAGACCCTTCCAGCTTCTTACCTCCTCCCAAGTGGGCATGTGTGCGTGGCTCAGGGCACAGGAGGTCTCACTCCTCCGAAACGCCCCTTCTCCCGTGGCAGCAGACCATAGTTCACTACCCGCATCTGTGCTCGTGGCAAAAGCTAGGCGAGTGAGTGTGGGCTTCCTCCCACCATGAGTCCAGGAGCTGTTGTATACCTCATTTCTAACTCGTGACTGAGTGACTTGCTTTAACTTTCTAAACCCTCCAGAGTTGCCAAGTCTGCCCTCCCTCCCTAAAGTCACATTGAACTCTGGCCTATAGCATCATGGGACCTGCAGCCCAGCGAGGATCTCCTAGAGCCTCTGAATGTTGCTGCTTAAAAGCTACTGCAAACTGAGGGCAAATTGCAATCTTTTTTTTCCCCTTGTTGCCAGGGGTCTTCCAGGGTCTCTTTTAACACCTGCGCTCCCTGCCACCCTGCCTTTAGGGACTACTCAGTTGTCCCTCTCTCTCCTACCTGGATTTCTGACCCACCAGCTGGCCACACACCCACTCCTGTCCTTGCCTTGTCCTTGGTGGGTGGAGGCCACCCCCTCTGAGGCCTCTGGGCTCTGCTGATTTTCAGGACTTTGGGTGGGAGGGAAGACACCAAAGGCTCCTCTGAGCTGACTTGCTGCATACACATCTCACTTTTTTTTCTTTTGACATGACCAAAAAAAATAAAATCCAAATATTTAAGTTTTTATTATTATTAATATTATTATTATTTGACAATCTTCTGTCCAGTGGGCTCTCTCAAAGCTGCACCCCCAGCCCTTTCACCTTTTTCGTTGAATGTAGTTCACAGCCTTCAATTCCCACCCCCTACTCTTAGACAAAAAGCTTTGCCAGGTCTTACTACTGCTGCTATAAGCCAGGGGAGGGTGGTTTCTTTGTTTTGTTTTGTTTTTTAAATTTCCAGCCAAAACCAAAGATTTCTTGATGATTGTATAAACTCAAAACAAACAAAAAAACCAAAGAAAAGGGAAGTCTTCAGCATCAATCCAGTCTGTGGAGTCCTGGCATTTGGAGGAGTGAAGCCAGGGTCGGGTGGGGGCCCTGCCCAGTCCAGAGGTGGGGAGTCCTTTTCCAGTTCTGGGGTTTGCAGAGCCATGTGCCCAGCCTCTCTGACTCTGCCAACTTGTGAACATGCGGAGGAGCAAATTGGCCTTTCAGATTTTTCTAAACAACAGCCCAAACCCATCACCCTGATAGTCCACCCTTCAACAGCCATAGTCACCGCAGGGCTTAGCAGGACCAGTGGGATTGGTGACTGTGGATGTGCGGACTCCACAGAGTGGGGGAAGTTGAAGACCTGGCACAGGACTGGCTGCTCTGCTGGGTGCTTTAACCTAGGGGGCGTGATGAGGTGCCCCTCTGAGCCTCTTTTCTCTTTTCCTTTACTGGAATTGCTTGGAAGTGGCTGTGTTGTTTGTGAGAAAACCTGCAGAACGATGATCAAGCTTTTCATTTCTCCTTGTAGTTGGTTTCCTTTTCTGCAGCACCACTGTGCAACTATGCATTGTATTTCACAACCTTTTGTGCTAGGTAGATGCCTGTGACTTTTTAACTTGGGGGGAGGTGGGAGGGTTACAAATGAAGGAACTTTTTACATGGATCTTTTTAATCTCAGTTGATTGGGGGCGGGCGGGGGGTTATTTGGTTCTAGGGTCATACAAGCTCTATCCCAAAGCAAAATCCAAATGTTAATAATATTAGCCTGATGCAGATACCAAAGATAATTTCTTTCCTGCAGAATCTTAGACTTGTGTATTAAGTACGATTACCCAGCACTTGCATTAGTCTAACCTCAGTAATTCCAAAGCTTAGATGTATATTTTGGTATATTTCTGGGATATTAAAAAAATGTCGTTTAACTTCTTGTTTGTTTCAGTGTAATGCTCTTAAAGTCATAGCATGAAAATAACTGTCCAATTCTTAGTAGTTTGAAATAATAGTATTTTTGTATGTTCTGGGTGTGTCTATGTATGTATTAACATAACAGTTTTCACTGCCTAGGTGTTCATAATAAAAAAAGAAAACGAGAAAGTCCTAAGTGTACATAATATTCAGTAATAAACTTCCACCAGGTTCAATTTGGATCGCATATTTGCTGATTACTGTTCCAACTGAGATTTTGTTTTGTTTGAAAGAGACAGCGATCGATCGTGTTTTTCTAAAGATGTGTTCTTTCTCTCTGTCTTTAAATATCTTAACTCCCCCCACCTTTCCCTTCCTATATTTTAAACGTTGATTCAGGGGTGTTTTTCCACTGTTGTCAAGGGAGGGACTCAAGGGGGAACTGGCCCCTTGGCCTCCCAAAACTTTTTTGTTTTATGTACTTTAAAATGTGAGTTTTGAGTTCTCTTTTGTGGAAACTTAAGATGTGGTGTAAATGATTCTTTCCAAAATTGTCCAGCAGCTTTAAGAGGCAGTGACAATTCCTGAGTAGTTTGTTGGGAGTCCTTTTACATTTCTCCTTAGACCCCTGGCGATCTGGATGGCTATTGTGTAGCCTTACTGCCCCAGAGCGTCTGGCTAGCCATTTCCCCTCTGATAGGAATATTTTGTAAGAATCAACTGATAACTTGGAGTTTGGGGACCTTGTTACCTGGACCCCTAGGAAGGAAACACATATTTTTGTTTTGAAAACCTGAAACACAAGCAACTTGACATTTGGGGGAATTAGCTGATGCCTCCCGAGACCTGAGGAAGTGGCGGGGAACGTGAGTGGTGCTGTCTCTTTAAAAGTGCCCTTTATATGATTCCCCCTCCTGGGGCTGCGTGTGCAGAGGCTGCAGGCTTGGGAGAGATTGTGTAGGCGACAGTGAATCAGAATGAAATGGTAGATTTTGTGTAGATGCATTTGTCTGCTGTAATTTTTTATATATATTAAACTTACTGTAACTGTACAGTTCATTTCTGTTGTAAAACATCATTAAACCATTTTTCAAGTGTTTTCACATTGTTTGTGCTTTTTTGAAGTTGTGTTGACATTCTGGATACTTCTTAAGTACATTCCCTCTCAGGCTCTGCTCACAAACCTTCCAGCTGACTTCTCCCAGCGGGTGCTCCCAGGGGCTCACCACCAGCCACACACTGATTCCTGGCTTCACCCCCCTGAGCTCCTCCTGAGCTGGTCCCCCTGTGTTCTAGGTGTCATGGTGGCCACTGCGGGACTCCCCTCCCCAGACGCTGGTGGTTTAATGCGGCCCTGGTTCCAGTCACAGAAATCTCCAGACCTGGGGATTCTGTGTGATCAGATGCACAGGTCCTTGATTGAGCCTGCAAGAGAGCTCTTCAAAGTACCCGCCTCGCTGTGCATGTGACTGTGGAATCAGCACTGAACCCAACTTTGCCACGTTTGTTGTTGAAGCTGCAGTGGCCCACTGGCATGTCCTGCCACCTGAGCATTCCATCCTCTGAAGGAAGCTAATCGTGAACTTGGCATCTGGGCTCCCGCCTGAGGGACGCAGCTTAGCTTCCTCCACTACTCAGCACTTAGTGTCTGCAAGCAATTAGTTGATTGAATAAAAAGGGAAAGTTGACTCAAAATGAATTTGCCACAGAGAAAACTTCAGCTTATTGAAGAGGTTGGGAAGGTATGTAAAGTGCCAATGAGAGTCTTTTACCCTGCCATGCCTTATGAAAAGGTTGCTATATTCTGAGCTCTGGACTGTCACATCTACCAAGCTGACTTATCTCTAAGAGGATATAACTAATCCCTGCTTTCATTGCTGGGGTTGAAGTCAGAGGACTGTTGTTAGAATTTAGTCACATGCTCACAGACGTGTCCGGCCCTGTACCAAAACACATCATGAGCTGCAGACAGAACAAGGTGACAGTTGACAGATGACTGCTTAGTCCCCTCTGAGCTGTCCTCTTAGTTTGAATGATTAGCTGTCCAAATTTAACTTGTCAAATTTGGTTTCAGTCAAAAGTAAAGTAGGAGCCTGTAAGAAAAAATACTGATCAAAAAGAACTACACCCTACCTCTAGTTCAGTGGTATCAAAATGATGCAATTCTTAAAAATACTGAAAGCTTCCATCTTCACACACACACACACACACACATCTTGGTTCCTCATAGCAAATAAGTGGCCTACTTCCTTGATTGTGAGACACAGACCTTCCTATTTTAACACTTATGAAATAGGACTGCATCTTACAAAAGATTCCTATGTTTAGTGTGCTGTTTTTCACTTAAATGGGTGGCACATCCTACTGTACTTCTTTGCCAGTCAACACTTTGGAGAGGGAGCTGCCAGACCTCAGGGAGGGGAAGCCCCTAGTACCTGAGATGATCACTCCTGGGGATCTGAGCACATCCCCTCAGTTCTCTCCCAGCTGCTTTCTCTGTGTTTCCTTTGTGTGCTGTCCACTTAAGTCCTCATGCTCTGTCCAGTCAGCCCGACACCCACCATTCCCTGCCTTTCTTCCTTGCCTCATAAATCATAAATCACATTCATGACAGAATTGGGTCAGGCTTTCCTCAGGCCACACAGCCTTGGAACTGCCTGCATGAGGCAAGTAGGGGCTACTCACTTTTGCTAATAGATGAATCTAACTTCAAATTAAAAGTCTCCAGTGAGAAGATAAAAAAATAGCAGCCCAAAGCAACTGCCTGTTGTCTTAACGAACTTGAACTGGTGGAATCAAAGCAACTAAAGCAACATCATGTAATTCTTTCCATCCTTTGCTTCATGATCAAGTGGTCATGGTCATGGTCATCAATCCATCTGTGTTCCTCAGGCCACTCCTCACATGAGGCGTCCCATCTTCTCTGGTACCTCACTGGGTTCTGTCTGCACCCCTTATTGCAGCAACTCACACCTTCCTCTGCTTATACCACCCTGTCCTGTGTCTCAGGACACAGCAGTGTGATGCCAGATTCTTTTTTACAATGTGGTTTAAATCTGCTGATGGAATTATACCCCTGCCTCTGTGGCAATACTTTTCTCTCCACCCTGGTAGCTAGAAAGTGCTGGGTCCAGAACAGGTAGGTGCTAGGTAGGTGTTTGACGAGCGGACATGAGTTGAGTGGACAGAATACAAATGGGCTGATGACCATGACTTGAGTTCCCCTAGAAGACCAGGTTACAGATTAAATGCCCTGGTCGCTACATATTTATCCTACAGAGGTGTGTTTGGGAATCCCAAATGTTCAGGGGCTTTTAATGGCCATGGCTTCCTTGACATTTTAAAGTCTCGACCCTCTATGGATCAACCATGTATGGGGCCATGTGTAAAACCAACACAGGTGGAGGCAGGACTGCTGGGGACAGAGCAGCCATTTGTGAAGGGAAACGAACCTAGAAGTTCTCTGTCATCCTCCATCCTTCCCAGGCCCAGTGGACTGAGCTGTATTGTGTGTACAGCTTTGAACTCTTAACTCCCAGCCCCCCTTGAGCCCCCAGTGCTTCTGATAGGAAGGCTTCTTTCCTGCAGTCCCCACACCATGCACCCCAGCTCCTTTCCCCATCAGCCTCTCTCGTTCCCACAGAGCCCGAACCATTCTCCGCGCTATATGCCACCCAGCACAGCTCTCAGGGTCTCTGGCACAGCTACCAACGCGAATCCTACCCTCTTCCTCCACGGAGTCTGCCCCTGGGTGGCATCCTGAGCCCCTGACTGTACCCACACTGAAACCGGCTGATTTCCTGCTGATTGGATCTCCAGGACAGGTCAACTGTGGAAATAAAACTTAGAGGAAAGCTCATTATCACTAAAGCATTTATTACGCAAAAGAGTAAGGAGGAGCAAACAGTATAAATTAAACCCAAGCGGAGACATGTTGCCAGCCATGCGCCTTCTCATTACAGCAACATTCAAGTGGACAAACCAAGGTGGCCCCATGTGCCCCTGCCTTGTAGGGTCTTTATTGGTCCATGTGGTATTAGTCTTCCTTCCAGGCCTTCGCAGTGGGCGGTCGGTCATCACCCAAGGTGAGGTGAAAAGGCACCCCGATGCAGTACCCCCTGTGCTGTCTGTGCTGACATCCTGTACTTTACATACCAGCCTGTTCACTGCTCATGTCCCCTGTGAGCTCCACAAAGGGCATGAACATGCTTAGTCCTCGCTGGTCCCCACATAACCTGGTACACCCATTCTGCAGTGGAAAATGTCTACCTAGGTGAGGGGGCCCTTCCAGTCCCTTCAGGACTCTAGTTGAGCCCCCACGAGGCTCCCTGCTCCCACAACTTGTCCACCACTGGCTGGTACTCCTTTGCCAAGGTGCTCATGCCCTCTGCCCAGTCCTCTCAGTGGGCACAACAGCCTCAACCCAATTACAAGTCTTTGAAGTGAAGAGGAAAGTTGACGAGAGAAGCCAAGTTTACAACAGGAGCAAAGTCACTCAAATACTGACAGAACAGCGCCGGCTACTAGGACGTGTGCTGATGTTGGGGCTTGCTCTGGGGTATTTACAGAACATAGACTCTACTTCTGGCTGTGACAAGGGTTGTGCCTGTCTCCCAGGTGGGAATTGGGAGCTGCCGGGACAGGGCCTGCTCAGTCTGCAGACCAGCCCAGGAGCATGCTGCACCTGCTGAGGACAGAGCTCACGGGGACAGGGCCGTAAGCCGGGGGCCGCACTCTCTTAAGAGTGTCCAGGGACAAAGTCTGTATGTGACTGTTTTCAGCCAAGTGTGACCACTGGCTACAACTTTCATAAAGAGGAATACTTGGGCGATGGAGGGAAAGATGAGTGAGCTGGGCTGTAAATGCTTTATCTGGTGTCTTCAATCATCTGGGCATCTGTGGGTCTGGTCTGTGAGCTCTGGAATCCTGTGCCCTTAGCGAGGGGGCAGGGCCTGCATGTGGAGTGCATCATAGGTGTCCTTGGTGGCTGAGCTGAGCCCCTGGAAGAAGAGAAACAGAAAAAGTCAGTCAGGAGCCCTGTGTAAGCACCAGCATGCTAGAGACCAGCAGGTATCTTTCACAGCACAGCCCCCAACCAGCTTCCAGAGACCCTGGAACAGTCCCTTCATAGAAATGCTAAATTCTCTCACTTATATGATGGATATAGGGAAAATCAAACAAAAAATAAAAAAATGAAAACACACACACAAAAAAAAAAACAAAAACCATGGACACACCTAAAAGAAATCACATTAGCAGAAACAAGTTAAAAAGATAAAGACAGACACCAAATGGTTACAACTTGGGGTGGGGGGGCGGGACAGAGGGGGAATGGTCAGGGAGGGTGGGGGGGTGAATCCCGGTATTACAAAGATATGAAATGTATATATATATAAACTATTTGATTATAAAAAAAATTTAAAAATAATTAAAAAATAATAAAAAAAATTCTCCCCTCTTCCAGTTCCCAAGGGCTGCCTGGGTTGGACCTAGCCAACTTCCCATCAGGCCGAAGAAGGACAGTTGCCCTCACAGAAGAATGAACTGAATCAGGGAAGGGCCCAGGCTGCCCCAGACTCCTGCTGTCACTGGCAGCTGGACCTCATAGGCTAGGACTTGCTACAGGGAGATGGGTTCCTTGCCCTCAGGAGCCCCTCTGAGCTGCCCCCAGGCCAGACAACTGCAGTGTGTTGCTTGGTCAGACCCAATGCATCAGACACCTTGCCCCAAGGTCCTCGCCTCCCCACAGCAAGTTCCGGTGGCCCTTTGAGGTCACCCTGAACTCAGGCCAGCAGACAGCCTGTCACTCTAGGTTGCTAATGGAAACTTCAAGGGTTTCTACTTATTACATTTTAGAATATAATGATTTGTATTGATTTTCATAACCCAGGCCACTGACTACAATGTTTTCTTTTTCAAAGTTGTTCTTAATGTTTTTGTCCTGCAGTCTTCCCACCCACCCTCCCTCCCATCTTAGCTCTAAGGACTCAGGCCAAAGCAAGGCTCTGCCAGTGGCTTGCATAGCTGGTGCCCCTGCTCCCAGCCCCTGCCTGGAGTCACATCCATGCCAGATGACTGAGCCCCAGCCCTGCTCCAGGAGCTGCCAGGAAGAGGCACCCTAGGCTTGCCCTGCCCAGTTGTTGGCAACAACTGGTACAAAGAGCAGGAGCCTTGAGCTCAGCCCTGGTTTGAGGGTGTTACCCGGAAGAGGAAGATCAGAGGCACCACCATCAGCTCTCACCTGGTAAAGGCCATCGTTTCCTTTGACTCTCCGCCGCTGGTTCTGTGAGAGTGAGACAAGAAAATGGTGGGGGCTCAGTCAGTAGAGGTCTTCCTGCTCAAGGGCCCTGCTCCAGGGACCTCCAGAGAGTCAGAGGTAACTGTTGCCCAGTAGCACCCTGGCCTCTCCAGGAGAGAAGGGCCCTCAGGCTATAGTCACACCCTCACCTGAGGAGGGGCCTGGCCTGATGAGGTTTACTTGGTCCCACTCATGTCCTCACAGGTATCAGATTCCTGATCTAGGGCACAGGCAGCTGAACACCTGGGCCCACTTCTTGGAATAAGCAGGCCACCCTGCAATCCTGAAAATGCTGCCTTGTCACAAACACTTTCCATGAATGCCAGCCATGTAGTGGCTCACAGTTCTGTCAGGCCTTTCAAATTCTGGCTCCCCGTGTACCAGCTGTATCAGCTGCAAAAATTAATTAACCTGGGCTTCAAAGACCCATGAATCTTCCTGGATCATAGTGGGAATGCAGTGAGACCATCTGCTTGGCAAGCCACCCAACCAGGTGACTTCCTAGACATACAATCTGTGTGGTTGCACAGGTGCTCCTGCTGAGAAGGTCCAGCATTCACTCTTTCCTCTTGGAAATTCTAATTTGTTATGAACAAGGGACCCCCCCCCACACACACACAGTTCAGAGTGCAGAACACACATCACTGCACTTGATGCACTCAACTCCACTTTCCTTCAAATCTCATGTCCAGTGGTAACACCCAGCTTGGACTTTGGTGGCCACCATGGGGGCCTGCATGGGTGGCATGAGGAATGGATAGGAATGGAGGCCTTTGGCAGGTGTGTCTGGAAGATTATGAGGAAAGCTTTTGTCATATCCCCACCTGACTCGAGAATTAAAAATGATCAACACCCACCTCGCCCTTCATCCCAATCTCGCTGTAGGCCTCCGCCATCTTGTCTTTCTGCAGGGCCTGGAGAAGACAGGAGACACCAATTTACTAATAAAAAAACATCAACTCCCACAATCAAGGCACCAGGCCTTATTTGTACAAACTTTCCTGCCCTCAATGAGCCTCAACCCTACCCTCTTCCTGTTCAACCCTCTGGAATCTGTGAGCTGCCAACCCTTTGCACTAAATTGAGAAGTGCAGGTTAGTCTCAACAATATAAGAAGGGGTCTGCTCTGAAATGACGTAGGTGTTGGACCAAAGGAGGGCTTAGCTGGAGCTCACAGGATCATTTATCTGAGCGAAATGTCCCTTTACACAGCCGCCACGATGGGCTGTGAGCAGCCATGGGAGGAAAGGAGCTATGCCAGGGTCCCTTCATGGCAGACCCAACCCACACACCACTGGGAGCAACGACCAGATCCCCACCCAGGATGGTGAGATTGACCTTTCAACAACAGAGGAGCGCATCTGCATTCCAAGGATGAAGTCCCCAGAGGGCCTGGCTTATCCTGACCTTGCTGTACTCCCACCAAGCAGATGCTCCAGCATTGGGCACAGAGGCCGAGGAAGGGAGGCATCACAAGGCCTTTCACTGCGACTCTGTGCTTCAAAGGCAGCCAGCACTAAATTGAGGCATTATTTAACCCAGAGAATTTAAGGTCCAGGTAGGTGATGACAGCAGAACATGGAGCAAAGCCTCCAGCCGGAGCCCCAGCCCAGCACTTCTCTCCAAACTTTTATGGGCAGATGTACCACGTCCTCTACTCACATTGTACACGCCTTCCTGGGGATTCTTCCTCTTCTGCTAGAAAAGATAAGGTCAGGAAGTCATCAGGGTGAATCAGGAACCGGGCCACACAGAGCTGTTATCCAACAACCCCACCCTCTGTACACTCTACTGTTAGCACCTTCCCTTGCCAGGGCCCTTAGACTTACCTCGGCCTCTCGCCCCAGTCTTCCCAGGGCCCTCAATGCATGCTTGCCTGTCCTGTCCCCTGAACCCCAGCTGTACCTCCCACAGCACCAAGGAGCAGCCTTACCCAGGGCAGGGCACAGTGGGGACAGCCTCTGCCTCCTTGCACATATACTGCCACATTGTCACAAGCTGACAAGTGGGACTTGGGGTGAAGACAAAGGGTACCCGGGAACTTTAAGGAACAGAGCCAGCCACCGCCCAGCAGGGCAGAAGTTGTATCACCATGCAGAGACAGATCCTTTCCTCCCAGCCCACAAAAGAGCCAAGGTGGGGGTAGGGATCAAAGAAACTAAGAGTCTCTCCTGCTCACCCACTCGCTACAGTACCTACCTGTCCAGCACAGAGCTCAGAGGGCCTGGAGGGCACTGAATGGACAGCTGTGACCAGAGATATCAAGGGCCACTGGGCATCTCAGGCCTTTGCACTGAACCCTGCTCTTCAGAGGACCCCTCTTGGGCTTCATGCAAGAGTTCTTCTCCCGACAGGATTGGAGTTTACATAGAGCTGCCCAGAGCCTAGAGCCCAACTATGCTTGGAGGCCACTTGGACCCCAAGTCTTGCCCAGTGCCTTAGGCTCTTGCTATGCAGACCTCTTCCACAGGTCATTCCTCCTGGGGGTGGAGAGCGCCACTGCATGCGCTTGCCAGGGAGACTAAGGGGTAGTTTGAGGGGAGGCAGAGGGTGCTGGGACAGTAGGGCCAGGGTGCTTCATGGCAGTCTCCTGCTGTCCTCCTGCTCCAAGCTGGACCTTGTTAGGGTGGAGTCTGGTGGGAGGGTGTCAAGTTATTCAGGAGCCCCTCCTCCTTGCCTACTTGTCCTGACTGCCCTCGCCCCACAGACACATGGAAGTAGAGAGGACTGTCCTACCTGCTTCCCTCCCAGTTCAGGATCCCTGCCGCGCCTCTTATCCAGAACGTCGTACTCCTCTCTTCGTCCTAGATTGAGTTCCTAAACAGACAGGAAAACTTCAGAGGAGGTGGACATAGTTTGGGGGGGGGGGCAGAGTAGATGATCTAGCTTGGCTGGAGGCTTAAAAAGAAAGGGAAAGGGTCCCCGGGTTGGGGGGGGGGGAGTTCCTGGGCCTGAGGTACCCCTGGTAAGGGATACCTCAGAAACTATCATGTCAGAGAACAGGCATTATTTCCCTGGTGGGACAGTTTCCCCAAAAGGCAGGAGTGCTTAGTCACTGGTTGCCCATCCACCCAGAGGAGAATTAACAAGAGAGAGCAAGAGACCGCAGCGTGCAGAGCTTCCTCAACCCTAACTCAAGTCCCACTGCACAGGGAGAGTGAAATCGCTGCCTCATCCTTAAGAAAAACCTGTCACCTTCATGCCCCATGCCCACCCGCAGCCTCAGGCCTTGAAACGTGCTGATGGTCACTGATGGAAAGCGTGTCCGACAGGGCCCTAACAGGCTGCACCATCCAGCCGTGGGGTGCAGGCACTCTCTGAAGGTCACACAAGCATGCGGAGGCCTCACAAATTTCTCAGACTCTGTTCCCGGCATTAAAACAGGACAGCACTAAGGTGCTTTTCCGCTGTTGAACCCTCACGTGCGGTTTCCTCGCAGCGCCCCCTGGAGGCAGGTACAATTACTATTCCGGATTGACAGAAATCTGAGCCCTGTGGAGCCCCTGGCGTCACAGGTCTGAGAAGGGGCCCATCTCCTGCGTGCCTGCGGCTGAGAACCGCCCCTCTCTCCCCGGGGCTGACTTACGTTGTAGAGCTGGTTGTGGCCCTGGGGGTACGCCGGGACTTCTGCATTCCGACTGAACTGGAAAAGAGCACAGCCTGTCAGGGGAGCAGCCCTGGAAGCCACCCTTCTCTGCTCGCTGCAGGGCGGATGGTACAGCAGCCTCTCTTCTGTGCTCAACTAGACACCCCTCTGCTCCTCCCCTCAGCCCTACGTGGGGCTTGCAAAGTTTAATCTCGGCTTTACTCATGGTCACAGAGCCCCAGGCACCTCCCACACTTGAGACTTTCCAAATCAAGGTCTCTTTGCACATTCATGGAGTGAGGGAGTTCAGGCCCTCCCTCATGGCCCAGAGGCACTCACCTTGGCTCTCAGGAAAAGGGCAGTGATAATGACTCCATAGATGAAAAGGATCCCATCCAGCAGGTAGCAGAGTCTGGGGTCCAGCATGCCAAAACTCTGTGCCTCTGCCAGGAGAGAGAATGGTGAGCCAGGCCCAGGGTGAGAAGACACATCCCACCGGGCACGGTGGCTCAGGCCTGTAAGAAGCAGCCTAGGAAGCCGCGACAGGAACCAGAAATCACGGTTCAGGTCCTGCCGGGGGCAACGTAATGAGACCTAGTCTCAAAAAAATAGCTGGGCGTGGTGGGACGTGCCTGTAATCCCAGCTACCTGGGAAGCTGAGCCTGGGGACTGCTTGAGTCCGTGGTTCCCCAGGCAAAAAGAGCGAGACCTAGTCTAAAAAAAAAAAAAAAAAGACACATCCTTACCAGCTCAGCATGGCCCAAGGGGTCAAGAAAGTCATGCCAAGAGACGGGAATCAATCCCCGTGCCCCATCTGACCACAACTGCCCTCCAATTCCTCTGCACCAGAGACTGAGAAAACTTAGTGTGTCTCACATTGAAGGTAGTACATGGAGGGGCTTCTGAGCCTGGGAAGATGGGGAGACAGAAAGGAGTAGGGAAGGTGGTAGTGTCCAGTGTGCACAGGTCTTCAACCTTGAGATTATGAGGGCCCAGGAGTGCACAAGCCCCACATGAACATGTACTCTGCAAGCTTCTCTAAAATGCCCACATCCAGATGAATGGGACCACCTGAATTAGGGTACCTGGCTCAATAGGGAGGGCCCAGTACTGGTGGGGGAATGAGAGTCTTGTGACCACTGGCATAGTTAGGACGCTGACGCTTTGAGCGAACTTCCTGACTCTTGTGTCCACCAAGCCAGACCCGGAGCTGAATCTCCCTGTGAGGTCTGGAGCGGGATGACCCCTTGGAGAGACCTCATGAGCAGCGGACTGGTGATCCCCCTTCCTGCCTGGGCCCGGCTTCTCCCTGCCCACCTAGTCCTATAATCTTAGTCTTGCCCCACTAACCAATCCTAGAGCCTAACTGGTTCTTCCAGACCATTTGCCTCTGCACCTTTGCATGCTCTGTTCCTGCTACATATCCCTTTCCTTTCTCTCCATGCAAACCCTCCATCTAGTAAAATCGGATACATGTTACAAACTACAGCCCAACGTTTCTTTCTGTTTAGCCTATTTCCCACCCCCAAATATCTAGGCCATCGCTAACCCCAAACTGCCGTATTGAACTCTGTCAAACTATGATTAGTGTACATATAGCTGGGGGTTGGGGAAATACAAAAGGTGTTCAGGTGAGGTTAAAAAAAAGAAGTCATTTTTATTTGAAAGTTCACTGCACGGTAGGTGAGGAGATACGAATTGATCGTCTAGACTGTACTTCCTACGAGGCACATGAGCAGCAACTCAACCTGTAAACCTGGCATGGCACGTCTCACATGGCTATCGCGGGGTGTTGAGGGGCAGCGGTCCGGGCTGGATCATTCACGGCTCTCACCCGAGTCCGGGGCGCCACCTGGTGGCTGATGCAGGCTTTTCTTGGGTAAGAAACCGAATCAGGCGCACTTGACTAGCTCATTGTGACTGGGAACATGCTGTTTACCCTCTTTCAGCTAAACAGGGAGAAAGCAGTGATTTTTTTTTTTTTTTGGTGTCTCCTCTGTATGAGACACTAATTTGATGCCATTGTTTGTCAGATCATCCCCAACAGTTCCAGATGGAAACTGAGGCACAGAGAACTTCAAGTGTTCCCAGCACCACACACAGCAAGTGAGGAAGAGGCCCAGGACTGCCCCCAGCAGTGTGTTTGCCTCCAGTTCTCCCCCCCCCCCCCACACACCTTCACCCCTACTTCCTGGCCCAACCATGCCCTTCCTAATGCAGGCGTTTGCATTCCGTGGGAGTGAGTGGTCAAGGCTTCCTCTGTGTCCCCAATGTCCCCCAGGAATCTATCTGTCCTTAGACATTTGATTACCACCCTAATACTCTCTAGGCCCTGGGCAGCTCATCTCTGCAAATTGTCCACAGCTCTCGCCCTGCAACTCCACCCCCACTCTGGCTGTTGGCCCAGTCACAAAAATCACAGTCCAGACTTCTGGTCCAGTCCTGCTAGGGCCCTGATTTGCTAGCCCAGCCCTAGCTCCCACCCACCCTCTCTTCACACTGACCCCTCTACTGTGGCTGAACAGCAGGGCCTTTCCTACCTGCCTGCCTTGTCCTGGGCTGGTTTGTCTCCCAGGCGTGCCACTGCTAGCACAGCCCCTCCACCCAACATCCACCACAACCCACTCAGGTTCCACCACCTGGTAAGGTTCCTGAGCCCTTGGTAAGTTGAGGGTGCCGCTCCCACAGAGTCCACCTCCCACAAACATCTGCATAACTGCAGGCATAACTGTCAAGGGATGAGGTTCTAGGCTGTAAACGCTGGAAACCAACAGCCACGCCATCTGCATCTTCATCTCCGCCACCCCAACATCAGAGCTCAGGGCACCCGGCAGACACTCACTCGAGGTGAGGGAATATTCAGGGTAGACCCTGGCTCCACCCTCAATTGGCTGCTCTCTGACCATGGAGCAGTCCCCAGAGCCCCAGCTGACTGCAGAGAGGCCTCTAAAGGCCTTCAGGAGACTAACCAGCCCCCAGGAGAGGCCACCGGAGCTGGGTAGAGTTTTTCATTTCGTCCTGGAGGGAAGGTGTCAGTGGCGATTTATAGGGGTGGTTGAGATTCAGAAAAAGGGCTGGGAGAAAATCGCTCGGTTGCCTGCCACATAAAATGAGAACAGAAAAATTACTGGACAGTAAATTTAGAACAAATAAGAAGAAATATTTCTTGGTGTCGAGCAGAACCAGCGCAGTGGGGATGGGGGTGGGTACCTCCCCAGTGATAAGTAATCAGGACAGGTTTTCTTTCTTTCTTTGTAAAGAGCAGCACAATTTTATGACCCATGACAAGTGTGCTGTGCAGGTTTGACTGAGAAGAGGATCTTCACTGCACGTGCTTCCCAGGGAGGGGACCCCACAAAGGAACCCACAACCTAGTCAAATTACGTAATGGGTTAACTACTCATTGGGCATCAGCTCAATGCCAGAGGATGTGGGTATCTGGCAGATTCCAGACTTTTCCTTGCCACTGTGTAATGTGTGATTTGGGGTAAGTCACCTTCCCTCCTGTGCCCCAGTTTCTTCATCTGTAAAATGGAGGGTAATCACATCTCGCCTAAGGATTACGGTGAGGATCAAAGGTGGTGATGTATTAATGGGTGTTTTTGTAAATTTCCTTTATATGGACAATGGTGTCTGATATCTGGGTAGGGTCTTGGCCTTCAGAAGGCTTACAGTTTAGCTCAAGAGGCCACACACAGGGTGGAGGGGAGCCTCTGGGATGGTAGCTTTCCAGAACAACTCAAAGGCAAGAGCCATGACAATTCCCTTCTGGGTCTCAGTTTCTCCTCCAGGTGACGTTGGTTCAACTTCTCCCCTGAGCCTTTATGTATCTGCTTATATTTCCACCATATTCAACCCCAAAGGGAAGCACTAGTCCCTTTGAGGAGGGTATCTAACGCAGTTCCATGGTTTCTTGTGCAAATAAGCATGAAAGTGACTTATTGCAAGCTTTCCTCTCCTCTGCCCCAAATCCACCACACCCAAGACAACCGGAGCATTTGGAAGAAATTCAGAAACAATGAGGCTTCTCACCAGCTGCTGCATCCCATGTATCCATCCCAGCTGGACATGAACACAGACCAGGGCTGTGAGTGAGAGCTGTGAGCATGCAGATGCATTCACACCTACCACAAGTATCAAGTTCACCTTCAAACAGACAGGGTCAGCAAAATCAACCCCCTTCCTTCTTATATATTCACTCTCATGTCCTGTGTATTATAGAACTCTGCTGAGCCTCAGTTCCCCCATCTGTGAAATGGGAAAATATTACCTATTTCATGAGCTGGTAGTTAGGAGTCAATAATTTTTGTGAGATACAGGACCTGGGATCTGATATGAGCCCCATGAGGTTAACCATGTTGTCACTATGGTATTTCCCCCCAAATTACCACCAGTACATTTATTTGAGGGAGAAAATCAGATATTATCAGTAATTTTTAAGCCAGGGAAGACTAAGACACTGACCCCCTGACTTCTGGGTTTGCAGCTGCGCAGGTAATCTGATCCCGTGCGTGAGGTGTCGCAAGAAACCCACGAGCCTTTGATGAGGGGGACACATTCGAAGCAGTCATGTGATTTCCCATTCAGAAGCTCCTGGCTTGCTATCAGAACAGCGGTGCTGAGAAAACATGCGGACAGACCTAGCCATGGTTCCTGGCATAAGCCTGGACAGGATACGTGGTGGCCTGGCAAGAGGGGCTCAGGGCTGTTTACAGATCAGGCACCCGGGGGTGGCTCTGACCCTGCCAGCCTGTTCCCATCCAACCAGCGTCTCCACAATCCCTTCTCTGGCCCCTGCACAAGACAGGCTCAGTCAATCTGGGCAGTAAGGGGAAACTGTCCCAATTCCCTGATGGTACCACCTTTCCCAGGTCTAGCAGGTGACCCAATCCATCGGCATCCCCACTACATGCCCGCACCTGGACAGACAGCAAACATGGCTGTGTGACAGGAGGGGGCATGAGAGTGTGGCTGGGCACAGTGATTTTGCCGGTGCCCTGAGAAGACCAGAGCCCTCCCAAGACCAGAGCCCTCCGCCACCATGGCCAGGCTGTGTGTATTTTCGTTTTGTTTTTTTTGTTTGTTTGTTTGTTTTGTTTTGTTTTGTTAGTTTGAGACCAGGTCTCGCTATTTTTGCCCGTGGAACCGCAGGCTCTCGTTGCCCGGGTACCACGGACTCAAGCAATCCCCAGCCTCAGCTTCCCAGGTAGCTGGGATTACGGGTGCGCGCCACCACGCCCAGATATTTTTTTGGAACTAGGTCTCGCTACAGGCCCCAGGCGGGACTCGAACTGCGATCCCTAGCCCCGGCCGCTTCATAGGCTGAAGCTTACAGGCACGAGCCACCGTGCCCAGCCCAAGCTGTGTGTATTTTCATCTGAGGGGGCTCAGGTCACTCCAGGAAAAAGCATAATACTGATGACACCCAGGGGAAAAGCTGGCCCTGCAGGCCCCTGTTCTTCAGCGGTGAATCTGAGATTCAGACATTGGGGGTTCAGAGGAGAACCCCGGCTTCTGCCTTGAGTCACTCACAGCCCTGTCGCAAGCTTGGTGTGATTGGGCATAGCCAGGGCCTGCTGAGCTGGGAACCTGGATTCTGCAGGCATTGATGTAATCTGCAGGCCAGCAGGTTACAGCCTCTACTGATGTTGGCGGTGAAAGCCACGTCTTCCAAGAGGTGGGATAGAAAGCGAGGAGTCCTAGCAGCCCCGCCCCTGTGACAACCTGATGGAGCTCGGAGGCTTCAGGGTTTCCCCCATCCCATGAATCGCCAGGTCAGAAGCTTCCAGAACACCACCAAGACTGTGGACTTTAGGTCTGACAAGCAACAGGCTATGGGAGATAGCCAGGGGAGCCTTCCAGGACTCCGCAAAGGCAGAGTAACCATCCAAGGGACTTAGGGCAGGTGTGTCTCAGCGAGCAATAGCAGGCACCTCCCTGTGCCCTTCTGTCATATTCAGAAAAGCTCCATGTTCAAGAAGTCCCATAGCTCTTACCACTAACAGAAGACCACAGGCCCCCAGTCCACTGCTTGGGAGCTCGGGTGAGATCAGCCCTTCTGGGATCTGGTTGCTCTGGATACGATGTATTTGAAATATACGCCAGTCTCCAGTCCTGAAACTTCTGAGGTGAGCTTATTACCCAGCCTGCGCTGTCAGCCTCCACATGCTGGGAAGCAGGCCTGGCAGAACCCCCTCCCATCCATCTAGTAAGGACACCTCTCATTGGAGACCCTAACGTACTTTTACAATGATGACCTGGGCCTGATTGGGATTGTTTGTTTTTAGAGACTAGGTCTCACTATGTTGCCCGGGGTAGTCCCGAACCTGCAGAATCAGGTGATCCCTAGCCTCAGCCTCCCAGGTAGCTGGGATTATAGGCGCACACTACCATGCCCTGTTGATTTTTAGAGATTAGGTCTTGCTGTATTGCCCGGGGTAGTCTCGAACTTGTGGACTCAAGTGATACCTGGCCTCGGCCTCCCAGGATTGGGATTATAGGTGGGTGCCACCGTACCCAGCCACTGATTGAGATTGGTTTTAATGAGTGCCCTGTAGGCAAGCAAGGGGGTTACTGGGACCCAATTCACAGGTTGATAAACCGAGACTTGGGGAATAACAAGATAATACCCTGGACACCTGCAGGTCAGTAGCAGAACTGGATGGGATTTCTGACTCTCCTGATGTCAGATGCCCTTCATACCTCTCTGCCTCAGGTCAACCTCAGCTGTTCACTGCTTTGAACTCATAACTCCTGCCATTTGTCAGTTCTTGACACTGAGTCGTGGCACCTTCCTATCTCTCCTTCCCAATAAGCCCTGGAAAGCACAGATCATGCATTTTGATTGCAATTGTGAATTTACCACCTCGCCCAGCACTTGGTGAAGCCCCTTGAGAAGATGAGAGAACACGGGCTCAGAGCCAGAGAGACTAAGATGAAGATTCTGTACCGGCCTCTTCTGGTTTTGTGCTGGGGACAGCATTCTTTATCTCTGAGCTCACCTCCCCTTCTGCAAAGGGGGTTTGCTAGGACTGATTTCAAGGGTAGCTATGCAGATGAGTATATCCGTGTGTGGGGGAATGCCCTGTGGGTAGTGAGTGGCCTTCTTGACCACTACAGAGGATCTGTGGGCACAAACAGCAGTGGGAGTGCCCCAGGACTCCCCACCCCCTACCCCTTCCTCCAAGGTTGGGGGACAGACTAGTCTGGTTCCCAGCTCACCCTGGAGATGCCCGCCTTTCAGTGTGCAAGGCCAAAATCAGATCCTGAATATTCAAGTAGCTGGCACATTGCAGGAACTCAGTGCCTTAGGGGTGTTCTGAGGACTTCAGGCTTCACAAAATGAAAATCAGGTAACATAGCCCAACATACACTTTAGAGAACCCTTTTCTGTGATGCTGACTGATCTAATCTTCACAATAATATCTATCATATAGGCGGTTACTAACAGTTCTATTTTGCACATGAGGAAATCGAAGCTCTGGTCGGTCACTGAACTAGAAAGTTCCCGGATGTGCTAAGTGCCACGTATATGCCGGTTCCTCTGGGTTTCCTCTTCAAGTGCCCCATACTCTGTGGAAATTTCTATTTTTGCACCCCCATATCTACTGGAACACCTCAGATGATAGGGCACTCACCACTCATCACTTAGGGGTGGAAAGTTCTAATTTTCAGTTTTAAAAATCACTTTTGTCCTAGTTCTGCCTTCAAACATACACAAATTGCAGATTCTCCAGAGATGCTTCTATCGAGCAGCTGTGGAACCCCCAACTCCAGTGTAGTTTGACTCCCCTTAGCAGGGAGCACGTTATTGTCACAGCAAGAACATATCCTTTGGAGGTAGGTAACTTGAGCCCCAATCCTGACTCTGCCAATTGACTGGCTGTGTGACCTGGTGTGGACATGGGGGTGTGATGGGCTTGGTGCCTGAGCAGCTCTCAGTTCACAGCAGCTAATGGCATCAGCATCAATCACAGTACCCCCATGGTCAGGCAGGACAGGCACTTTCCAAGTCCCTGGACCTCCTTTTGCATCCCCTGCCTTCAACCCAGGGTCCCAGCTGTCCAACCCCACCCCCAGGCTCCAGCACAAGTGGCGATGATGTTGCAGCTAAGAATTTAGAAAACAGGAAGTCACGTGCATTCCAGAAGGCAGTGGCAGCCACTGTTGGGTGCCTGATTTGGGTGTGATGCCCAGCTTTACAACCACAGCAGCCTGGGTACCCATACTTCCCTTTCAGGGGGTTGTGCTCTTTCATTGAGCAACCAGCTTTCACTGCAGCAGTGTAGATATTGGCTAGACACACAGGATAATAATTACAAGCTTGAGTTGAATTTATTTTGCACCGGGAAGCACATGGGAGTTTCCTCATGTAATTCTTACAGTGACTGTGACTTTACAGCTGAGGAAGCTGAGACTCAGAAAAGGTTAGTGACCTGCCATGTTCTAGAGTCAGACAGAACCTGGGTCCAGCTGGATCTGCAGTCTTGACAACATTTGAGTGAGAGTCCTACCCATCCTACCCACCCCATGGTGCTATTGAACAGTAACTCACTGGTCCTCGACTGGGGAGAAAGCTCTTTACCTGTTGGATCAATAGTCCTTCTAGCCAATGGCCCTAGAAAGTGACCACCTGGAGACATCCTCCCCACCCTGATGTGCAGAACATGCCTGCATAATAGTAGTGACTTGGTGTGATTTATCATTAGCATTTTAATTTGTCACGCCTCCTAAGTATTATGTTTTAAATACCCTTTTTTCATTGTAGTACTGATCCTAAGTCACAACAGCTTGCATCCTAATCATGTCACAACAACTACATCATGTATTTCCCAAAATAATAGTTCCAAGGGGTTGAGGGTAACAGGCTTATGAGCAAATATTCCCCTTTTTATATTTTTATTTTTACTAAATGTGTTATGGTGTGTGCAATAATTAAGAGTTTTTTTCTATAGTCATTTTCATTTTTTAATCAAATCAAGTCATTATAAACTTGCAGGAAAGCCAGGCACGGTGGCTCGTGCTTGTAAGCTTCAGCCTATGAAGCAGCTGGGGCTAGGGATCACAGTTCGAGTTCCACTTGGGACAACATAGCAAGACCTAGTCCCAAAAAATAGCTGGACTAGGTAGCTGGGTGTGGTGGTGCACTCCTGTAATCCCAGCTGAGAAGCTGAGGCTGGGGATTGCTTGAGTCTGTAGTACCACAGGCAACGGGAACCTGCGATTCTACCGGCAAAATAGCGAAACCTCGTCTCAAAAAAAAAAAAAAAAAAACCAAACCAAACTTGCAGGAAAGTAAAAAAATAAAATTAAAATTGCCTATAATACCATATTCAACTATAATCACCATTAAAACCATGGTAGATCACTCTCTGTGGTGTTTGCTATTTATAAATTTTAATCATTCTATATTAAAAAATTTTGCCCTAAGAAGAGTCTTCTTGTTTCAGTGAGTATTATAACTTCATATTTTTATGTGATTTCATATATTTATAGTTTATATTTTATTACTTCATAGTTTTATAGACGATCCTCTTTAATGGCTGCATGAGAATTCTTCTACTATTTATTTAACCATTTCCTCCACTGATTTATTTCCAATTTTTTACCTCTGTAAATAATTCTATGCTAAAAAGCTCCATTCCTAGAATTGTTTGCAGGTTTAGAATTCAATCAATAACACTTTGAAAAATGAAAGCTAAGACAAAAAGTCCAAGAGAAGGCTCAGTAAAGGATATAAATTGGCAATTCTCAGAGGAAGAAAAACAAATTGCTTTTAAAAATTATAAAAAGACACTCAATCTTATGACTGGTCAGGGAAATGAAAGTCCAAAGTGACAGAAAGATGGATTCTGTTTTCTTTATAAGTGGTCAGCAGGTCTCGGTTGTGGGAATATGTGGAGGAAAGGTATTCTCTTCAGAGAAAGAGCAGGTGCAAAGGCCCTGTGACAGAACCAGACTTGGAGTGTCTGAACAGCAAGGAGGTGATATGACTGGGGTGCCATGAATGAAGGAGGTTAGAGGGTGATGAGAGGGTGAAGATTTCAGTAGGGCCTCTTCCTTCAGTGGTTTTTACTCTGAATGAAATGGGGAGCAATTCCAAGTTTCCTCTTTGTACAACAAATACACATTATTTTTGTAATTTCAAAAATACAAGAACAATTTAAAAGGACCATGAAAGCCAAATGGAACACACGGAAATATAATCATGAGTCATTTAAACAATGTTTTGGTCAGCAATCAACCACACGTATGAGGGTGGTCCAGATGGTATAGCTGGATGGTATGGCCTAGCTGTGTAGCAGACTGTACCACTTGGTTCATGAGATCACACTCTGATGCTTACACAGTGACAGAATCCCCTAAGGCTGCACAACCCCTGTTGTTAAGGAGCAGGAGAACATAAATGTGTTTCACAGTAGCCTCCAGCTGGCTGGACATGCCTAGGCCAGCTGCAGGATTGGCTTGAATTCTGGGCCACATTGCCAGCACCCCTGAGATCTGCATTCATCCAAAAGTTGTGATCTCTATTTCTTCCTGACCTCATCCTGTAAGCTCTATGAACGAAACTATGCAGAACCATTCCTTCTTCTGCTCTCTCATCATTCATTAACATGTCTGGATCACAAGCCTTCATTTCTGTGTTGGGCAGAATCATGTCCCCCTCAAGTTTAATGTTGAAGTCTTGACACCTAAGGCCGTGAGTGTCTTTGGAGACAGGCCCTGTAAATGAGGCCTTCGGGTGGCCCTCCACCAGTGTGCTATGTCCTTCTGAGAAGAGAAGCTGAGAAGATAGCACAAAGGAGACTGTGAAATTGGGGACCAGAGTCATTGGAAAGGCAAGGAGATCAGCCCCCTGGGAACCCTATCCTGTGAACAACCTGATCTTAGACATCCAGCCTCCAGAACCATCAGGAGGTAAATGTCTGCTATTGAAGACATCCGGTGCTCCGTGCTCTCTTACAGCAGTTTTTGCAAACTAATAGCTTTCTTTCCTGAAAACTGCCACAGTAATTGATAATTCTGGGCACTTGTGAGAGGGTTGCATGTTACAGGTAGGAGGAACACATGATAGGAATTCAGACACGGAGGTGGGCATCCCCTATGCTGTGCAGCATGGAATACAGGAAGGACACAAGTCTGACCTCACAGCTGAGCAAGGACATGGGCAAGTTAATAGGCTCCCTGTAGGTTAAGTGGATTTAGTCAGGTTTTTTCCTTCCATTAACCTGGTTCAGTGAGTGTGCACATGTGTGAGTGCATGCCTGGGCCTAGGAGAGAGGGGATAAAGGACCACAGAGGGTGTGAGCGAGCACATGTGTATGAATGCATGAGTGCATGAGAGAACGCTAGAGAAAAAACATCAAGACTCCTGGGGAGTTGGTGGTTTGCCAACCTTCTGACACCCCCCACCCTGGCCCTGCCTTGCCTGTTGTGTCTGTGTAACTGCTAAAACCAATAAGGAATTTACACAGATTGGTGAGCCTGATGCTTACAATTGGCAATGAAGGTTGTGATAGCTCATATCTCATACATACACATACACTCACCCTGCAAGGAGGAAGACACACAGGCGGACAGAGGGCATGCCTACACCCTGGCTCTGGAGTAGAACAGTGATCTGCAGGCAACCACGTTTGGTTAGCAGAGCTCACCTTTCAGTTCCTTTCACTCGTTTCAACCCTCCTAGCAGCCCACAAGGCCAGCGGACGGGGCTCTCATTTTTGCCTTGCTGTACACCAAGCCCAGTACCAGCCAGAGAGCAATACGTACACATAGATATGTATGTCTGCATGTGTGTATATATTTTTATGTATCTCATCTTATTATCTATATCTCCTCATTTTCACCTCTTGATGCCAGTGTGAACATGCAGCTTCCCTGGGTGACTTCAGGAATTGCTGCTGTAACAATCATGGTCAAATCAAACACTTCCTCCATCCTTAGCATTTATAAAAGTCTTTCATAGTCTTGATTTTACTTGATTCCAACCACAGTTGAGTGAGTTAAGCTGGATACAGATGAAGAGACTGAAGGTCAAGGTCAGGGAAGTGAAGTGACTCTCTCAAGGTCCTGAGGCAGAGTGTAGTTCGCCAGGGCCTGGTGCTTCCTCACAGCACACACCCTCACAGTGTCCTCTTGGACGGTAGCACCATTAAATAGAGTGTCACTTTAGATCAAACCCTCTTAGGACAAAATTCAAGGCAGGAATCTGCCACTTTCCTGAGGCTTACTTACCACACTGTGCAGATATGGGCACAAGGCTTTTGTTGCATCTTTTTTGCAGGAATAAAAAAGAAAAAATAAAACCAAATAAAAAGCAAACACTTATTAACTGGGAACCTGATGAATTTTGGTGTATTCATTTATAGCAGTTTGGAAAATCAAACAAGCAAACAAACAAACAAACAAAAAACTAACAACATAGCAGAAATGCTGCTATGGAAAAGTCTCCAGGATAAATTGGGTAGGAAAAGAGGTAGTTCTTGTAATGAGTGTATATTCATGTACAAACAAAAGACTGCACATGTATATTTATATATGCATAGAAATATGTCTGAAGTTCTGGGGGTGATGAAAAAGCTCTAGAAATGAATAGCGGTGATAATAATAAAACATTATGAATGTAATTTATGCCTTTGTATTGTTCATGTAAAAATGCTTAAAATAGTAGATCGTATGTTATATATTATTATATATTATACAATCATATAATAGACATACAATAATATACTATACAATCATATAATACATAATATGTACTATATGGTATAATGTATATGTAATAGATAGACTATGCATACATATTTATTTGTACTTATTTATATTTAAATCTGGCTGTGGCTCAGTACATTTCTGGTAATGACTTACTGGGGATTGGAAGTAGCTCAAATAATACAAAAATTATCACTATAATAGTATTTTGGGACTATGATTATATTTCCATATGAACACAAAAACAAGCATCATCATCATCATCATTAACCAACACTTCTATCCAAACCTGAGCACCAGTGAGCCAGGCAGGTGAAGTGAGACGAAAGGAAAGTTCAGACATAGAGCCTCCACTAAGCCAATGTTGGGAACTGAGCACCCCAGAGGCCTTGCAGCTTTCTGGGCACCTAGAACTGGAAAGGGTATGGGGAACCCTCCCTCTGGGCACCAACCTGTCTATGGCTGCTAAGGTCACCCCTTTGGGAGAGCAGCCACGCCAGCACAGAAACTTGTGTATCTCTCTGGTTCTGACACCCCTTCCTGCTCGGGCTCCCCAGCCTGAAGTCAAGCCTTCTGTGATTTGTAGGCTCGCGCATGTGTGTGGCTGACTTGGCAGGCCAAGGACAAGGATGAAGTCCATGAAGCAGCTCCCCACTAAGCCAAGCTTCTCCTAGGTTGGGGGTGGGGGTGGATTGGAAAACTATCTTGATTTCCTTTTCTTATTTTTTTTTTTCTGTCCTCCCTACCCAAGCATATGCCGGGCACCGGGCAGTCTGGGAATTTTTCTTTTCTTTTTTTTTTTTTTTTGAGACTAGGTCTCACTATTTTTGCCCGTGAAACCGCAGGCTCACGTTGCCCGGGGTACCACAGACTCAAACAATCCCCAGCCTCAGCTTCCCAGGCAGCTGGGATTATAGGCTCACGCCTCCACGACCAGCTGTTTTTTGGGACTAGGTCTTGCTGTGTTGCCCGGTGGGACTCGAACCGCGATCCCCAGTCCCAGCCCGCGACTCCATAGGCTGTCGTTTACAGGCACGCGCCACCGTGCCCGACTTGGAATTTTTATTTTCAACGGATAAATGTGCTTCGGGCTTAAACAACTCAGGAGCATTTGAAGACGCCAGGCTGAGCCTTCCAGGCTGGCCGACCTGTCCTTGTGTGTTGGGTGTTAGGGTCTCTCGGACGCAGGAGGAGACACAAATACTGGTTCCGGGACCTGTGCTTGAGCTCGCCCCTTGCACCCAGATCCCCACCAGCCGGCGGGGTGGGAACTACTCATGCTGTCAGAACCCTCCAGAACTGCATTCAGGCCCTGTGCTCCTCTCCCACCGCAGCCAGAGCTGGAATGAGCTGGACCTCAGTCCAAAGGCATCCGTCAGATTCGGGAAGGGCAGCCTTCTACCGTAGACGGAGGAACCCTTCCTCCCCGGGCAGCCAAGGGTGGGCTCCTTGGAGCTGTCGGGTCCCACCGAGGCTCTCAGTGCGGTTACGGAGCAGCAGCCCGCCCCGCGGCCCCCAGCTGTCTCCTCGCTCGAGGTTTCCTGTTGAGCTGCCATCCAGGCGGGGTTATCGCCCGTGATCTCCCATCTGAACTGCGCGAACACACCAGCGCCCGCCCCCACTTGCGGTCCCCTCCCCCGAACCGCACCGCCCCCAGTCCTCTACTGCCAAGTCTGCCCGCCAGGCTGGGCGCTCTCAGGGCAGAGGAGCTCTGCGGGGCTGGGGGAGGGGCCTGGGGTCGAAGGACCGCTCCCAGAGGTCAGGGAGGGCTATCCAAGGGTCTCCCTGAGGAGCAGGGACCCGGCCAGTCCCTGGGGCGGGTCTGGGGAACAGTGACTGTGGCGACAATCGTTGGGCGATAGCCTGGCTTTAGCTGGCCAGATACCCAGAGCCGTATCCCTGGTGAACAGCATGCGCACCCGAGTCCACGGTGGCACAGCCACCTGGAACCCTGCCCTGCCCCCCTTCTGAAGGCCCAGGAGACACAAAGCTGCCACCCCCCTCTGTCCCCTGCTGCCCCCCTGGAGCGCTCCTCCCCCTTCTTCAGAGAACCCGGAGGAAGCACAAGGGGTCTCTGTGTTGTCACACAGGGGACTCCAAATGTCGTCAAAACTGCCACTCTCTGAACCGACAGCTGCTTTCATTTTGGAGCCCCGTGAGCAGAGTCGGGGCTTTCCTGGGGTGCACGCCCCGCAGGTGAGAGTTGAATTTTATTTGCCTCTGATAAGGGCATTTCTGTGCCGCTCCAGACTCTAACCTGGATACCTGTGTCCAAGGCTGTGTCCTCTCCCAACAACCCAGCCACAGAGAGTCGGGGGGGGGGGGGGGGGGGTACCCAGGAGAGGGCCGCTGCAGCTTTTGCTGCTTTTCTGTAACTTGAGAGAATCAGGGAAAGTGTTTAGGACAAACACAGACACAGAGAATTTTCCCTCAGCAAATGCAGGCTGAACTCATTTCTTTTGACCTGCGGCAGCAGCGGCTGCAGCAACAGCAGCACCACCTCCACACCCACTGCTGCCTGGAGCCTGTGTGAGAGTTACACCAGGCAGCTGGATCCCAGCCTCTGAAAACCACT
The DNA here is from genome assembly GCA_004024945.1 of Uropsilus gracilis. Lineage (NCBI taxonomy): Eukaryota > Metazoa > Chordata > Mammalia > Eulipotyphla > Talpidae > Uropsilus > Uropsilus gracilis. The sequence goes on from PVHY01001776.1 coordinate 110,277, forward strand.
GCCTCCTGGGTTGATTGGCTCTGGAAGGTTCTATGAATGTATCAGGTCCACCTGAGCATTTGGGGCACACCGCTCCTTGAGGGAGGGCAACCCCAAAGCTCTCTGCTAAAGATACAAAGCAACACACAGGGACAGTACCCCCAGTCTCCATCTCTTTTGTTAGAGAAACACCCAAGAAGCCATGACTGACTTTGCAGGGTCAGCTTGGTTCATTCCCCGGGCCTCATCATGCCCACGTGTGTTAATTCCATATGGGCACCAAGATGGCTGCCAAGGATCTACTTTCTTTAACATATTCTCAAGAGGACAGTTCTCTTTCTAGCTCTACTCCCTTCTCATCTGGTCCTTTCTGAATATGAGGGACCCCCCCCCGAGACTGCAGACCCACTTTGTGGGCTTCTGAATGGTGAGTGGCAGATACCAACCTGGGCGGACAAGGAGGTGGGGTGGGTATCTTACATCAATACTCTCTCAGCAAGGTCCTTTGCTCCTGGTAAGGAACCACCAGCTGTTCCGGGCAGGAACCCTAGTCATTAGCTCAGGACTGTGAGGAGATGGGATGGGGAAGCTGAACACTCTAGGTTCCTTTAGTCCCCCTTCCAGGGTGAGTTTGACAGAAAATAACAAGTCTAATTCACAAACAGCTCAGAATGGTCAGCAACGGAGAAAAGAAGAGATGTCACAGCCAAAATGGAGCTGCAGTCGCGTTGCCATAGACCCGTCCCTGACTTATTCTGGGTGGAGGAGAAACTAAGACACCTCCCAACCCAGGGAGAGCGGCTGTGATAAAGCCAGTTGGCATGTAAGTGGGCGCTTTTGAGTTTTCCTTAAGGTTGCTCACCATTCTCTAACCAGATTCTGTTTCTCACTTCCCCCGCACCAGTTCTTTCCAAGCCTTTCTCAGCTCTTCCCTTCCCTAAGGTGTCCTACCCCAGAGCTCTAGCCCACACCAACTTCAGCTGCATTAACTACTTTTCCCTGCAAAAGGCACTTAGGGGCACGGTGGCTCGTGCCTGTAAGCTTCAGCCTATGAAGCGGCCGGGGATAGGGATTATGGTTCAAGTCCCGCCTGGGGCCCGTAGCAAGACCTAGTTCCAAAAAAATAGCTGGGCGTGGTGGCGTGTGCCTGTAATCCCAGCTGCCTGGGAGGCTGAGGCTGGGGATTGCTTGAGTCTGTGGTACCTGGGGCAACAAGAGCCTGCGGTTCCATGGGCAAAAAAGATGTTGTGGGGCCCATGATACCGTGTCTTACAGAAGCCTGAGCTAGTGCTGTCACCTAAAGTGTGTCACCTTAGGGAAGCTGCTTTCTCTCCGATTTCTTGACTTCCAAAATAAGGGCTTAACAAGGTGCTTGACTGCTCCAGCTGTGCCCATTCCATCATGCAGACCGTCAAGTCGGTCACCAGGAAGAAAACTACTTAGTTTCTTAATGAGCAGCTGTCACAAAGTTTCAGATTCCCAAATGTGCCCCGCACCTTCCCCTATGTCCCTGAAGCCCTGGACAGGGCTTAAGTCAGTGGACGAGGATGACTGAGGGGAGGAAGGCTAGTGGGGCCTTTCTTGCTGTGGACCCACCCTACCTTGTATTTGATTCAGGCCCAGGTCCTGCCAACAGAACTGCCACTCAGGATGGTGTCTTATGGACCAAACTGAACAAGAGCAGGCCAAGATCCTCCTAGAGAGAGAGAGGCTGCCAGCCTTCCAGGAGGGCCCAGAGGTTTCCAGTAAAACAGGTCAGCTCAGCCTTCCACTCAGTGCTTCAGCTTGACAAACTTCTCATCTTTCAAGGCTCAGCTCAAAATGCTACCTCCTGGGCTTCCTTCAAGCAGAATCAGTTTCCCTGCAGTGGGCACCTGCTCTATTCTACAGGCTGCCTAAAAAGTCAGGCCTTAAATTTGTTAAGCAGAATCACAATTGTATTTTCAAGTACTACTGTCACTGTTTTCCTTTAGCTTTCAACTCTCTTTTCAGACAAAATGCCTTTAAATTAAAGAAATTGATCAAATTGTTTATCTAGTAAAAAGAAAAAAGATACAAGAAGTACACTATTTTCTCTGTTTTGCAGGTTTCATGGACACTGATTTATTGGCTGTGCTTTTTCCCACAATTGGACTTATTGCTTTAAACGTAAAACTTCCTGAAAGGGTGTCTGGAAGCTGAGAAAAAAAACTTACTCTGCTATTCTTTGAAAACCTAGCTAACCCTGTTTAAAAAGAAGTTCCTGATCACATATTTGACTTTTTAAACCAGTTCTTGATGCATTTTCTTCTAACTATTGAGTGATAAGCCTATCCTTGTTAAAAGTTAAACTCCACAAGTTCTGGATCTATTTTAATCCTCTTTGACTCAAGCTAGCATAGGCATGAAGTAGGTGATCATAAGAGTTTGATGAATGAATAATTGATCGGTTTTACTCAAGTCCTTACTCTGGGGGTGAGCCCAGAGTAAGCTGCTTTCCCCATTCCTTAGTTTACCATCCTATTTTCATAATCTTTGAGAGGTTTAACAAGGAGAAATGTGATTGAGACCAAGAGCTTTATGTCTTACATGTCAAAAAGAAATATATGAGCTTCAGAAAAATCAGCCCTGTGTGCAGTCAGGTGTAGCAGGAAGACCCAGCTTCTCGCCTCTCCAGCTGTAGACTAGTTCCCCAGCCTGAGAGAGTTATCTCAGGCTCCTCTGCGCCCCAGCTGAGAGGGCAGGGGGACAGTACCACAGGCATTTTTTAAAAATCTCTCTGCAGCTCATTTGTAAGACAGCAGGGTCAGGCATCTGAGTTGAGGCACAGCAGAGCTGGAAGGCTTTCCTGGAGGTGTGTTTGTCAGTTTGGCAACCCTCCGTGTGCCCAGCCCACGCCTGCCAGTGCGCGCCTGTGACGTACTTGGTTCACATGGATCAAAGACCCCACAAAGCTTGTCGCCCCTGCACTGGAGACGTGGGCGATCACCCGCTGAAAGACAGCCTCCCATGGTGGCTTTCTCCTGAGGAAGGGAGCCCCCCTTCTCAGGGTGGGGGACGGGAAGGGGTGAGCCTTGGTCTGTTACCTCCCCTCTTGCTCTTTGCTTTCCCATTATTTAGGTCCTCAGGATGTCTCTAGGAACACGAGGGATCTATGAGTTGGCAGCAGGAGAGCCCTATTTGATGTTAGACCTAGATTATTAGGCTTAAACAAAGAGAGACATAGATATCACTGGGAAAAAAACCTACCAATAGAAAGGAGAGCAAAACATGAACAGTGGCTATAACTCTGGCTTGTGAAATTATGGGTGATGTAAATATTCTTATGTTATTTTCTACTTCCCAAGTTTTACAACATGCTGTAGAGGAATATAACACTTTGAAATAAGAGAAGATAGCACAAGTGTATTTTTGATGCCTTGGACTAACTGCCCCCCTCTATCCTTAGTCATACTTTAGGTTCATGAATATCTAAACTGCTCTGCAATAAAGCTCTAAAAATTACTCTGCATTCTTCATGTGCACACTAGCAGAAGTGAGTTCTCACCTAGTCCCGTAGTTGACGCCCCCAGGAAGACAGCTGGGCATTTCTCATGGTGAAAGTCACACAAGCCGTGACTGCCACCCAGGTCAGTCAGTGCTGAGCCTGCTGGGAATTAGATTCTGCCCCTCCATTGGCTCACTGAGACCAGGAAGGTTAATGGTAGCATGTTTCTCTCTTCCTCCCACTCCGAGTTTGACCTTCCTTCCTTTCTCACATCCAGAGACAAGGACCAGGTTGGGGTTCTGTTGCTCTAGGGTCGAATGCCAACAAGCCCAGAACTCTGCCCTAAGTGTAACTCTGGCCCCTGATTCCAGAAGAGGCCGCTGCATGCTGGGCATTGAGTCTGGACATGCCCTGGGCCAGTGTGAGTCAGGAAGTAAAGCCTGGGCGATGGGTAGGTGCTGGTGTGCTGGGGGCATTCTGAACACATGGGTGGCATGATCCAGCCTGAGGCCCTGGGCTTAGTAATGTGTGCCTATAAGCACAAAAGTCAAGGCAGAGCTGCTCCATGTCTCCATTCTCCTCTCTGAACCAGGAAAGGAGGTGAGCTATTCCTCTGGACTAGGGCCAACAGGAACTTTCAAAGGCAAGCCTCTGCTCCCAGCCCAAGACAGAGAAGACCCATGTGGGTCTTTCCCAGTCTGCTCTTTAACTCCCTCGGAAGGAAGCAACTGGCCAGTATGAGGAGGCCAGGTGGATTCTTCTGTCCCTGAAATGGTCCACTCTCCCTGCTTTAGGGCCGAGGCTCTTCCTGCCCACCTCCCTGGACCCCTCTTCTGTGTAATCCTATCTTTGGCCAGCTACATCTCTTTCCTGTGTTTCCTTCATTTCCTTGCATCCTCCTGCTCCATTCTCCACCAGCCATTCCCTTCCTTTCCTCTAACATTCAGTCCTCGTCCCCCTCCACCATGTGTAGCATCATACCTGTCACCTGGAGAGCCTTGGTGACCTGTTGTCCAGCAGCCCTAGCCCTAAGGGTTTGGGGACTGTCCTTTGGCTGGATTCAGCTGTCTGCAGAGGTCGGGGTCGCTGGGTACCCTGACACCCTACCTAGACTCTCTTTATGTTTTTTCTGTGGTTTTTTCCCATGGAGCAGGAGCAGCTCCTGGCTCTTTACAGAGGTCACACCATCTGCTCTGGTGTAGGAATCACCCAGGGAACTGCAGGCAAGTTTGCAGTGAGACCCATGACGTGGGGCCAGGTGCTTTTCTAAATCCTCCGACAGGCCGGGACATACAGTAAGCTCAGAAACCACAGCTACTCGGCTTCCCTTTATATCAGCACACCGGGATGCACCCAATTAGCAGCCCTTGCTCCTGCCTCCCGGCTGACTTCAAATGCCCAAAGCCCTTCAGTTTCTGGAAGCAGAGACTGAAAAATCATCACTTCATGTGTGCACTCTCTCTCTCTCCTCTCTCTCTCTCTCTCTCTCTCTCTCTCAGAAGGGGGAAGGGAAAGGTGACATATACTTATTCGCAAAAAAAAAATAAAAGTCATTTGTATGGAATTAGTCAACTGGGGTATCTAGTATCTAGGCTTGCAGCTTGTGTCTCTTTCCTCCTGAACCTGCATTTCTGTTTCCAATTAGAAGCAACTTGAATTCAATTGTGATTCTTTTTTTAATTGAACATGAAATTCAAAAAACTGTTATTTTGTGGAATGAATTCAAACATTGAAACTTAAACAAATAGCCTTTCAAATAAATAAGTGGTTGGAATTTGATCCGAATCTACATACATTTACTTCCCAACACAATTACATTAAGGACAATGCCAACCTACTGCAAGAATTAAAGCCAGTGATTCATTGGGGCTATAGAATTTTCCATTTTCTGTGAACACCGTGTCCTACTTGTGTAAAGGGCTTTGGTCAGTGACATGGCGATAAAGAAAAGCAGATTGGTTGGTTTTTCAACGTTTCGTTTGCTGACTTGAGAAATGCAGCCCTAGGGATGACCTTCTCATTCCCCGAGACAACAAAATACCCCTAGAAATCCTGACCTGGGTAAGAAGACACACGCCTTTAATAAAGGCGACAAAAAGCACCTCTAGTCCCCGCAGGTCTGCATGCTTGTGGGTTGTTCAAAATGGGCTAATTGTGGCCCTGGAGCCATTGTCTTTTCATTAGGCAACAATAAAACTGTTGTGAAGTTCCCTTCCTTTGAGAAGCTTAATTTATAAACGGAAATAATAAGTTTATAATTTCCTTCCGAGCAGATGCCACTCTCTTTGAACCAAATCACCCTGGGAATTGCAAGCCAGCACAGCAGGGAGCCCCAGTTTCTGCATTCCCAATTTGTGTTGTAGGGAATGCAGTGTATTTGTTTTCCTCCTGCCTGCTTTTCTGATGGGCTTTTTACAAACACTTAGCCCCAAATGCGAAGACTGCCTCCCGCTGCGTGGGGAGGGGGGGGGGGTCCCAGATACCCTGTTTTTATTTATTTATTTTTTAATTTTTATTTATTTTTTTTTTTCAGGACTGGAGTTCCCGTTTTAAACATCTCCAGGGCTTGCTTCCTCCCGAGAATGGTTCCGAAATAGTTGCCCTGCCAGGTCCCCTGAGAAGCTGCTTTCAGGGTCAGGACCCGTTGCCTCCGGCAAGACCCTGAACTCCCCTAAACATTGGTCTCTTTCTCACCCCGTTTCTGAAAGCAGAAAGCTGAAGGGCAGGGTGAGGGAAAGGAGCCTGGAAGAAAAGGGATTTTATCTGTAGTTCCAGCTCTCAAACAACTGAAAACCGAGGTGGCAGCTCTAACCCAAAACATTCGTTGTTTAGGTTTTAAAAGCAAACTATGTTCATTAAAGTTTAAAAAACAAAGGGAAAGAAACCCGGCTGCAGTGTTTACTGCAGCGAATGTGCCGTCAAAGAAAAAGGTGCCGGATAAGTTAAAGCCGTGGAGTTTCGTTCCATTTCTTCCTTTCCCCCACCTTTATTTCCCTTTTAACTTGATTTTATTGACCGATTTTATTGAGATTTTTGTGGATTTTACTGCCACTTGCCTTGGTCTTCTCGCTTTTTCTTCTCCCACTTCTAGCCTTTTCTTCTCCATATCTTTCCTTCTATCTGTCCCTACCTCCTTCTTTCTTTCCTTCCCAAGCCGGAGCGAGCATCACGTGTTTGCAAAGCTCACACACAGGCTCCTTGGAAGAACGCCCAGGGGCACCCACACACCCACCATGCCAAGCTCACCAGGGTGACCAGGCCCTCATACACGGAGGCACCGGGCTGGAAAGGACTCCTCCCCTCCCTTCCCTCCTTCCCTCTTCACCAGTGTTTCTCCTGTTCTTTGTAGCTGACCAACCAGGAAGTGAAAGCATTGGTTTCCTTGAAATATTTCAGGGAATTTATTTCACAGCAGGAATTATTTATCCAGCCCAGGCCGCCAGAAAATTCTGAGCGTGTAGCCATTTGGAGGTCATTGATGACTAGCCGTGCCCCCTCCATATTTCTCTGGGTACAGTGAAAGCGGCTCTTTGAGCAGTCAGCTGGGTGATATTAACTCACTATCTTTCTTCTCTGCTAATCTGAGCATTCAGATGATACATGGCCAGCCGCAAACACGCTCCTGACAGCGTTTGCCTGGGAATATTGCTTTTTTGGACTTTGACACCAGCTCCAACTTTGAGAGGAATTTAAGTGATATTTACTGCATTGAAATTCCTCGTTGGAGCTCTGTCGTCTGGCGTAGCTGCTGCTGACAACATATTAGATTTATTCTGGCATCAGCCAGCCAGAGACTCGAACTTAATTAACTTCTTTGGGGCTCAGGTTGCTGCCTTAGAGTTTGCCGCTCAGCACAAATCTCATGATTGGTCCCAATCTTGGTGCTTAGTAATATCTCCCATCAAAGGAATTAACGAAGAAAGAGCGCTCTCCTTGCAGGCTCTCCTGGCCATTTGCCAGGTTAACTCTGACCTTCTTTAAGGGGAAAAAAAAATCAATCTCAGGACAGACCCAATGTACAAGATGGTTTTATGCATTGAATTTAAGTCCATCGATGTGTGGTGCCACTTCAGTTGTTTGTTTTTCTAATATTAGAATTGAGAACTAATGATTTAGGGGAAGTTTCCATTTAGAGATAACCCACAGACTAACTTATTCTCCTATTGTGCTTTTTCAACCCCAGCTTTTCTCATCAGTGTCAAGTCACCCCAATTCTGAAAATAAGGTTTCATTTATTAATGAAACTCTTAAAATTCACTTTCATTTATTAGGAACAACAAACACAAAAAGATATACATATATACATGCATATAAGAGATAGATATATATATCTTTTATATGCATGGTGTGTGGGGGGGTATGTCCGCAGTACAGCAATTTTAATTTTCAAGGGTGGGGACTATTTAGAAGTCAAGTGACTAGTCATCAGGCAGCAGGACAGCGCAGGCTGGGGCATATTGATTAGCTAGTTAACAAAGGCATCTAAGGCAGAGCTCGTTTTCTGAGACTACTTGATCCTTTTCAACTTCCGGGTCAGCCTGAGAGGCAACTGAAGCTTTATTAGGAATGCTCATTGTGATGAGCATGAAAATTTATTACCAACTCTAAGCTTGTTAGCAAAGATTTGTCATTCACCCCTGGCTAATTTCGAGGTTAACATAATCTGATTTTGGTAGACCTTTATGCAAACACAGTCATAAAGCTCCCAGTGCAGGATCCAGCGGTGTATTGTGCCTGGCTTTTCCCCACCTTTCTTTCCCATCCCAAAACTCCCATCTCACATTTGGAATCTTCAAAGGACATGAATTTCATAGGGGAATTTTTCAATGGACAAATAAGTCCGTTGTATTGGGTTATTACCACCCTCCAGCTTGCTTCTGTGCTAGTGACTCAGAAGAGGCCCTTTGCAGATAAATGGGAAAAGCCATAAAATGTTTACATTCCCTCCTGGGGGACCTGTAGCAGATCAGCAGCTGCTCTGTTTGCCGGGCCTGTGAGCACAGAGCTGTCCAGGCCTGGTTGTTTTAACCAATCTTGATCCTGCCAGGTTTTAAGACATTGTTTTGGCCAGTCCTGAGGTTCTGCCTCATTTTCAGATTTATGTGTCTGCTTGTATTTCTGCCATCACCCTCTGCACCCACCCTGACCCACCCAGATGAACCCCAGCAGAATTGCTCACATCCCAGTGACCTAGGGCCTGTATGTGGAGGGTTTAATATCAGTGGTTCATCTGTGGGCTGTTGCCCACCCCAGACATTTGCTCATTCCAGACATTTGGTAGCAAATCGAAATTGTGGGGACTATATTACATGCCGCGGTTCTCCAGTCGCTTTCACCCATTTATAATTGACTTTTAAATCATTTAGGTGCAAAAGCAAATAATAATAGCCCAACGTTTCAGTGGCTAATAAATTCTAGCTCATGAAAACGGAAGGAGAAGGCTTAAACTATAAAAATTAAATATTTATATAGATACTACACCACACAAACATATAAACATACATACTCACATATTTCAGACATCACTATCCATTTTTAATTTTTTCTGAAATATTCAGTAAGAGATTTCCAGTGAAAGAAAAAAAAATGAAGGGCAGATTTATTGCCACCAAATTAGTGTAAGAAAACATCTCGGTACAAGAAGCCATCTCCTCCCCCATTAAAGAAAAGGAATAAAAATATTGAATTGATGAAATTATCTTTCCTCTATTATGGGGAAAGTGAGTTAATATCCATAAAGAACTTAGAGACTCCCGGTTGAAGGATGCTCTATAAATACAAAGCGTCATTATAATTTATTATTGAACAGAGTCAATTTTTTCATCTGAACCATTTTTCAAACCTTTCCGAGCGCAGGTCTAGCGGACGGGAGCTCTGACTCTGAGCCAAAACGCCTCTCCCGGACACGGAGAGACCATCAATCAGTTTAATGTGAAGACTCCTCCAAGTCAGCCCCCAAACCCGGCAGGGCCATTCCAGAGCCGCCTTCCTTGGAATTAGGGTCAGTGGCTTACCCGAGCCTATCTTACCCGCTGCACAGGGTAGGGAGGGCTGGTCTATCCACCCCAAGCTGCCTCGCTCCCTAAAGGGGGAAACCGAGGCTAGGAAACCCTCACACTTCTCTCCGCATCTCCACTGCCAGCCTTGCCTTCTGCTAAAATGTAATCTACAAATCTACAGTGGTTACCCCCAACCCCCCCCCTCCCCCAACCCCCGTGGCTCCCGATCCACTGTCAATGAGGAGACTGAAAAATAAAGTAGCCTTTTTCCTTGCAAAGTGTAGATGAGAGCGACAGTCCCCAGCACAGAACAGACGCAAACTGCGATCAAAACCAGGAGTTCTTATAACAGAAGAGATGTGCTCTGGTTTCGAAATATTTTGTTTTAAAGTGTGGCAAGCAAGTGTATACATTTGTGAGGTTCGGTTCATTTAAATAGTCCAAATGCATTGGATTTGAAGCAAAGGCTCACAAAGACTGATCAGCCGAATTGCAAAGTGGAGACCCAGCTGATTTTCAGTCGTCAGACCCAGTGAAACATTCCTTCAAGAGGACGCACTACGGGAGGGAACGCAGCCTCTGGACTCTGGTGTTGCACAACCAAGTAGAGGTAACTGTTGATGCTGCTGCACGGACACACTTACTAGGAGGGTCCCAGACACTGAAGCAGCAGGTTGTAACCTGACCTTTTTCGGTTCCCAAACATGATTTCATCTTCCAGAATATGCATGCCCTCTTTTCCACCCTGCCCCTGTTTTTTTTTTTGTTTTTTTTTTTTCTTTAACCAAAGAATTAAACTGAACAGAGAAGAAAAGGAGCATTTCCAAGCAAATGACTAAGGTTTTAGGGTAGATCAGTCCCTAGAGTTCATCTGTTTGTTCTGTGAGTCCCTGCAGAAATGGTTGCTAGGTGCCTGGTGTGGGTGCTGTGGTGGGCACTGGGGCACTGGCACCTTTGCTGATGCCTACTGTCCCCTCCGGTGTCCAGGATCTCAAGAGTTGGACCTCAGGCCTCTTCTCTAATCTTCAGCTCACTCCTTTTGGAATCTCACCCAGTCATTCTCAGGGCTTTAGGATACCACCCAGAGGTGGCTGACCCAGCATGTGAGGCACCAGGAAGGCCAGAACATGCCCTAAACATCCGGGGATGTCTCAGAGCGCAAGCTAAGCAGAATGCCTTCTTTCTCCTCACTCGGAACTGCTCCGTCCAGGTCACTGGGTAACGTTAAGTCGAATTTCACTTCTCAACTCAAAAGTGGAGGAAATAATGTTTATATTCTGCCTAACTTTCCCATTACAGGAGTAATTATAGGAAAAGGTAAGTATGTAGAAAAGCACACAAATTAAAATAAAAATTACCTACGATCCCAGTACTCAGATTTAAACACTGTTAACATTTTGCTATATTTCCTTCTAATATTTATTCTAATAATTTTTTTTTCCAAAATAGGGGTTGTATTCTAGAAATTTTATTTAGTTTTATTTAGGATTATCTATTTTTCCCACTATTTTAGCTATTATTATTATTATTATTATTATTATTATTATTATTATTATTATTATTATTTGAAACTAGGTCTAGCTATGTTGCCTGGGATAGTCTTGAACCTGTGGACTCAAGTGATCCCTGGCCTCTTTGCCTCCAGCGCATGAATTACAGGCATGTGTCACCAAGCCCAGCTTATTTTTAGCTATTATTATATAAAACAGTGCATTTAGTCATCCTTATAAACAGAAATATAGGTTATTATTGATTTTTGAATATTATAAATAGCAATAAAACCCCAGAGCATAGATTTTTCTTCCCATCTAACTACTTCTTAAGAATAATGAAGACACATGGAAATACATAACCAAATTGAATAAGTATTTTTGACTATTTGAACAAAGGGCTGAATTACTTTCCAGAAAGATGGTGCCAATGTCATGTATTTTCTCCAAACATAACAATCTACCCAATAAGCAAAAAGCTCAAACCAATTTTCAAATTTGTATTTCTTTGATTATTAGTAATGCTGAACAATTTTCTTTCATGGATTTTTTTTTTTACCATAAATGTTTGTGTGGTGACATATTTTGCTTATTTTATTTATTTGACGTGCCTTCTTAAGAAGGGGTTTTCAAAAGCATATTACACTTAGGGACAGTCACCCTTTTCTTATTAGTATATATTGTATCTCCTCATTTTGTCCTCAACCTTTCAGTTGGTGCCTTTGACACAAAGAAATTAAAATTTAATTAGGCTGTTTTTGTTTACTTGTTTTTACTCATATGCTTAGAAAATTTTCATGTTGATATCAACTATATATTTGCTCATATTTTCTTAGAGATACTATTTTCAATAATGTCCTAAAATTATTCACAATTTTACAGGTACGGTGGCTCGTACCTGTAAGCTTCAGCCTATGAAGCGGCCGGGGCTAGGGATTACGGTTCAAGTCCCGCCTGGGGCCCATAGTGAGACCTAGTTCCAAAAAAATAGCTGGGCGTGGTGGCGCGCGCCTGTAATCCCAGCTATCTGAGAAGCTGAGGTTGGGGATTGCTTGAGTCTGTGGTACCCCGGGCAACAAGAGCCTGTGGTTCAACGGGCAAAAATAGTGAAACCTAGTCTCAAAAAAAAAAAAAAATATTCACAATAGAAAATTAGCAGCCCAGGTTGGCAGATTGTGACTGAGTATATATGAACACTGCAGGCACAGCACACACTTGTGGGGAGCAAGTCTTGAGAAACCCACTCCACCTATTTAAATGCACCAAAATTAAGATTGTGAATTTTTTCAAAAGAGCAGTAACAACCCAGGCACAGTCACTGTCTTATAGCCTGGTTAGGGAGGGAACCATTTACACTTCAGTGAGGATTTTGCTGCTGTTAACATCCTCCTTTCTTTAACTTATTGCAGTTTTCTTTAAGTTATTGCAGTTTTCTTTAAAGAGATGAGAAGAACCAGGCAGAGGCATCTGTAGGAAATGCTTTAAGTGTATGTCTGTTCATGAGGGAGATGGTGGCCCATCTTGTACTGATCACAAACTCCATGGACTAGTGGCTTCTACATCCCAAAGGGTTCCGCTGTGCCTGCTCTATGCCATGCACACTTGGTGTGTCCCAGGAACCCTCTGTCCCAGCCATCCCAGCCTCCCTTGCAGGGCCTCCTCTGGCCTTCACTGTTCAGCCCCCCACACACCTTCTGTCCCCCAGGCTCAGGAGACGACAGGTGATGACTGCTCAGGTGACTGATACCAGTTGTTTTCTTTAAATTTCACACGCACACACACACACTCACACACACAAACACACACACACACACACACCAGTAGTCTTACAAAGAGTCTTACAGAGATCTTCCCTTCCAAAGCAGTAGCTCCATGTACTATTAGAGCCTCTGGGTTCTAGCTCCTAGAATGACCAGGTCTCCTAGACACTGTCCAGTACTGGGGAGCAAGCTTGGCTTCTCTCTCCCTCTCCATCCCTTGCATGCTGGGCCTCCATCTCATCCAACTTCTATCTGAGACAACATTAGCCTGGACATAATTTTGAAACCAATGTGGTTACTTCTTGGTCTCTGCAGACTCTCCGTATTCATGGAATCACGGAGACCTGAGGCTCACTTAGTCCTGCTCATGCCCCATGATCACAGGGTTTCTCACTCACAGACCCCTCTCACATTCCACAGCAACCTGGGATGACATGTGACTGTACCTCAGTCGACAACTTCGGGAAGGAGCACCTCCTCAGGTCAAGTCCACTCAGCTGGTGCCAGCACCTGGGAGCCCTGGGTCCTTTCTCTTCAATCACATGCAAATCCATGTCCTCTCCTGCATCACATGCCTGATCCTCTTGTGGGAACCCCCTTCCTCAGCACTCCTCACCAGAGACTTTGGAACTCTCACTGTTAAGGGGAGCACCCTTGTCCTTGTGCAGGCGAATTGCTCCACTGCAAGATGGTCTTACTCGTCACCAACTTCTTTGTCACACCAACTCACTCATAAAGTCTGGCTCCATCCTCAGAAGTCACTCAGCATGCTCTGTCTTTTACTTGGCAGCACCTCAAATCCCCCAAGTCCTTTGTGGTCTATAGCCCTTTAATCTATGCCCATTTGCCTTATACTTGTCTTTGAAGGACTCTGCTGCTCTTTGCACCCCCCACCTGCACCCCTGGGCGATAAGATAAACCCGAGACAGCCCGTTGCCTCCTCCCCAAATGTTTCTCTCCCATTCATCACAAGATAAATTTGTCTAAATATAGATTGATAGATAGAGATACGGGGTACCCTCACTGCCCTCCTTTCCTTTTCTCTGGGCCTGAGTTGGGGGTGCAACCGCGATTTGGGAGGGGGAGCCAGCCTCAACCAAGTTACTGCTTGAGTCTTTAAAGTCAGATTCTAATCTTCTTCCCCTCCACCCACCCACCGGCACAGTCAACGCATGCCTGAGACACCTGCTTGGGTGGGGGCGGGGGTGTAGCGGTAGTGGGGGGTAGGGGTGGTTGAGGCATTTAGTGTGGGGAGAGGAAAATTCTACTCTTGGTCACAGAGTCCAGCTGGAAGCTCAAAGACATTAGGTGGCAATGTCCAGACACAGAGCCCTATCTTGGACAGATGGCCTTGGGTCGGGAACATGCAGCATGGACAGGACATATCACACTGCAGGGAAGTTCACCATCAGTGGCCACTGGACTTAAATCTCCTTCTAAATTCAAAAAGCACTTCGATGTCAACTTGAAGAGTCTGACTGGCCCACAGCAGAAAAACTTAAACAACAGTAAGACAAATAAATGTAATGAGTGAAAAACACTCAAGTCAGTGCAGAGATCTTGACACGGAAACCAACCAACCAGCACCCTCTTTGCTCACTTTGGAAGAGTGTTCGTGAACCAAATCATTACTTAATATTTTGAATGGAATAAATGTTTTTGTTATAAAATATGTCAAACATACACAAAAACAGTGCAGTAGAATGAACTTCTGTGAGACTGTCACTCAGCCTCAATAAGAAGAACCCAGAGCTCTTGCATATGCCTCCCTGTCCCCATTCCCTAGGAGTATTTTGAATCCAATAAGTCAACATTTTGTCTTTAAATAATAAGCCATTTAAACATAAGAAAGGACTTGAGCATTCATCTTGGGCATTTATCAGGATAGTTGTTGGGGGGAAGTTTCTCTTTATGCAAATAGTCCATCAGAAAGATGGAAAAGAGCTGATCCCAGGGCCAGCCATGGTGGCACATGCCTGTAAGCAGCAGCCTAGGAAGCTGCGGCCGGGACCAGGGATAGTGGTTGGAGACCTGCTGGGGGCATGTAGCGAGACCTAGTTCCAAAAAATATAGCTGGGCATGGTGGCGTGTGCCTGTAATCCCAGCTACTTGGGAAGCTGAGGCTGGGGATTGCTTGAGTCTGTGGTACCCTGGGCAATGTAAGCCTGTGGTTCCATGGGTAAAAATAGCAAAATCTAGTCTAAAAAAAAAAGAGCTGATCCCAGTGAACTAGCAGCTCTAGGCCCCATGACTGAAAATGGTTTCTAATGTCACCAAAGAAGAGAGTGTGATGTGCTGAACTCCTGGTGGAAGCACACAGGCCATGCTGTGTGCTACCCTTCAAGCCTGAATTGGATCAAGACTCCAGGCCCAACTGCCAGCTTAGAAAAGTACAAGATCCAGATGTCATAGGACACCCTGAAGGTACAATCAGTGAAGTGATTTCCAGAATGTAGAAAATGCTGTGGGACAAAAAACCTAGCTTCCTGGACAAATACAGTTCAAGGAAATAAAGAGAGAGGGCGGTGGGAGGGTGGGGTGTGGAGGAAGGAAACCGGAGAAAAGAGACTAAAAAACATATAAGCCAGTTGGCTGAGGGAGGGAGGAGGAAGGGAAGGAAGGGAGGGAGAAAACTTGTAGGTAAGACAATGTGGATTGAAATAGTACCTTTCCAAGGCTGCAGACATGTTCTCTGCAATTCCCAAAGGTGGAGTGTGGTTCTAGGTCTTCTCATGGATTAGGTGACTGCTTAAACCTTGCCCAGCAATGAAGAATCTTTCCAGAGGGTGATGTGCTCAACACTTACTTAGCTGATCACTTAATCTCTCAACTCACTTTCTTAGGAATGGACAAGATGAAGCTTTAAACGCAGGGTTGTCATAAGAATAAAAGGGCATAATATGTATGAATCTACTCTCTTATCAAAATAACAATCCATAATAATAATATTATTAGCTAACAACTATTGAAGGCTAACTATGTCCCATCAGCTCATTTAATTATTCTAACATTCTGCGAGGAAGTATGATTATTACCACCATCTCATAAATAGGAGATTAGGCCACAAAGATGTCAAGGAGACAGAGCTGGGCCTTTAGCATTTGTTTTTCTTGCACAGGGATGGGAGACACTAACTAAAACCCCACTGCAATTTGAGGGACAGTTCCCTCTGCTGAAAATAGCTTTAGAGGAGGCACTTCAGGCTGTAAGAGGCCTCTGATAAAAATAGAAGTTACCCCGAGAAGCAGCGCATTCAGCCTCCACACACTACCAATGCCTGACTATGAAATTGTTCCTCGGATCTCTCTGCATCTTCCATCAGGACCCTGGTCTGCAGGGCCAGGCAGAGTCGCAGCTGGAAGAGTCTGGAGCTGGAGGGATGCAGGGAAAAGAGCACCACTCAGTACAGGTCAGCACTGTTTGTCACTGTCCCTCCAGCCACACGGACGGGTGCCTGGTGTGCAGCACACACAGGTAAAAAGGCACCTGCTTTGGGAAGCTGACCTCTCACGGCTGCTTTTGTTTCAAACTGCCCCGTTAAACTGCCTATGTGCAGACCTGCTTAAGTACAGAGCAATGTGGTCAAGGGCCTTTGTCTCTGGAGGACATGTGAAAGGAGAACAGGCTTGGGAGAGGCACACGAGTGGGCACCTGAGAGCTGTATTCAGTGGGTGAAAGCCAGTCCCGTAGAAGATAACTAAGGTGTGTGTGTGTGTTCACAGGCATGTCATGTGTGCATGTTGTGTGTGTTGGACATGTGTAAATGCAGATGTGTATATGTAGATGTGTGTTTGTGTATCCAAACTTGAGTTTGGATACTCAAGCTGCTTTTGCAACTTCACTAACAGCTGAATGGAGAGGCAGTCTGGACGGGGTACAGAGGCTCTGTGGTCAGAATGCCTGGCCTCAAATGCCATCTGTGCCTCAGTTATCTTGTCTGTGAAGTGAGACTAAAAATAGCTCCAAGGACCGTTGTGAGGATTAAATGAGTAAAAACATGTAAAATGCTTTGGATGGCTGGTTCATGCTAATACCCAGAAAAAGTCAGGTCAACAGAATGTTTACAACAATCAGAAAATGGAAACTTCTATGATATGATAAACTGAAGAAGCAAGATGCAAAACTATATGTGGTGCCAATTTTGTTCCCAAATGCACATTATTTTGGAAGGATCCTAGAAGAAAATACCATAAAGTATCAACAAGAGACTAGGTGATTGCTGGGTAATAGAATTATAGATGACTTATATTTTTACAACTTTCTCCCTTCTGCCTCTTTATTTTTCTTTTTTAGAAAATTTTATTGAGGTAGCATTTGTTTGTAACATTATATTGGTCTTGGGTGTGCAACATCTGCAGATACTACATTATGCTTGACACCAAAAGTCTATTTTCCTAAATTCCTACATTTTAAAATATTGTATATTTTCTAGGTCAGCAAATACTACTTCAAAAAATTGTAAAGCATTTTTAATACCATCTCTGTTTTTTAAAGGCAATGTGTGCTTAAAAATACAGTGCGATATTGGTCATTTAAAGGATTTAAACCATCTGTCACTGAAATCTCACATGGCCAAGGGAAAGTGTATCCTCTATTTTCCCCACTGGTAAAAAACAACCAGTGCTGAGAGGAATCGGATGACACGGGTAACCGTGGCTACTCTACGGAGATGGATGTGAATGGGGTTTGTTTTTCTTTGTCCATTCCTGTACTTCTAGAATCGAATCATCTCAATTAAATGTGCATTACTTTGAGTATGAGGGTGGGAGCATTAGCCGGAAATGAAAACTAAACTGAAAAAATGGAAAGAAAAGGCAGCCAGGCTGAATTAGCTCGAAGACCTAGACCTGCTGATCTAGTTTCCACGACCATGTTTGTGTGACCACAAGATGGTGGCAATTACATGACAAGCGCATCCGCCTGCATCCACAGCATAGTGCAGCCCCTCAGTGGTCACCCTCCTCCCCACCAACTCAAAAACCACCCAGGAGTTCCGGTCTGTTTTTTTGCATCACATCGCAAACCTACCTCCCGCTGCTGTGGCTTCGGGGTCTCATACTCTGGTCACCCAATTTTCCACCTATGTCACCTGTCTACATCTCTCCCAACCAGCCAGGTCTACTTCCTGGGAGTTTCTCTAACACCGGTGCTTTCCAGGTCTGATCTGATCCTTACCCAGGACCCCCTCACTTTGTCCTTCCCCCCAATAATCCCTCTTCTATTCATTGGTCAAGCTTGCCCCTTCAACTTAGCAACGCATGTGAACGCCAGGTCTTTCCAGCACCAGATGAGTTATGACAACAGCATGCTTAGCGGCTACTTCACTCTAGGCTTCCCTCTGCCACTGAGGTGTGATTTCCTTGACTGTGGAGCCTCATTTTTCCACTTCTCTAGTGAATCCAGGACCCTCAGCCAAAACAGCTGTCTTTGAGCTTAATGGATACTCAGAATCCAGAATGTGCCTTGCTGGGAACGTCACTCCAGCCCATGGTCTAAACACTCCAGATGCAACAGACGGACAGAGCAGACAGACACAAGGTCAGTGGGTCCAGAAAGGCAGCAAACCTGCCAGCTCAAGGCGATTCGACAGGGTCACCCTACAGTCAAGACACCTTCCAGTCCCAGAAGGAAAGAAAAAAAATTTTTTTCTTGCTTTTCTCTGACATGGGTGTTTCATTTCGTGCACTTCAACCTGTGCCAAATGGAAAAGAGAGTCCTATGTAGCATCCTAAAAATGGGAAACCACTTTGAAATAAAATAGAGAGGAAAAACTAAAGAGAACCAAGTTCATGTAGCTGCAAAAAGAGGCAACGGGCACTCACACTAAAATCTTTAACATCGAAAGAAAACTGGCAGTTGCATGAAGTACTGGAGCTACCTCACCTTTCAGAGATAGTCCCTCTCCCAACCCTACTCCCCAGTACACTCGAGGTCTCCCCACCTGCTCAGTCAGCCAAGGAGCTGGGCCAGAGCCCTTCCAGTCAGCACGTCAGGTGGTGCTGCTTCAGCCAGAGACCCAGGGCTCCAGAGTGTGCAGGCAAGTGTGAATGTTAAGCATCCTGTTCAGGTGATTTTAAAGAAAGCAAAATCACACCGGGGAAGATGAGGCAAGATCTTTTTAAACCTGTGAACTCTTCAGCCCACCCTGCCTTGACTCAAACATGAAGACGCATGCATTCTACACAAAATACGAGTTACTTTGCTGTAAAAAGATTTGAAAGTACTTTTGTAATTTTACTTTTGAGATGATCTGGTTTTGAATCATTCATTTCATCTGTGATGGGCTACAGTGGCTTGACTTTTATGGTACACGCTTGGGAATTTTTGTGATGTGAAACAACTCTAACCTACAGCTTGTTTTCACTTATGAGATTTATGTGAATATTTAAGTCAACAGTAAGGTTGATATAGAGCACAATTACAATATCTGCAACACTCAACGCTTAGGATGTTGGTTCTTTTAAAAAAACATATTTTAAACTGGTCAAAAAAATAAAATTCAAAACTAGAACCTGGTGCAGACTCACTTTTTCCTTCCTGCAATCATTTTTTGGTCCATGTAATCCTCATTGAAATTCAACTCCTCCACAAATTACCCTATTCAACATATTACTCTTGGTTCCAAAAGGCAGGTAGTAACCCTTCTCAGACAAATATCTCTAGGTCATTTTTTGGGAGTTCTTTGACCCAGGGTCCTGAAATCTGCCATGAAATCTTGACCATTGTACTTCAGATGACTCCAGAAAATTGTTATCTACAATAGACTATAGAAACTTGTAGATAACTAACTTCTATCAAAACATTTAAAAAGGAGTTAAAATCATACTCAGATGAAGTTATTATATTAAATACATTAACATATGCAGTGTAGTATAATATAATAATGTAATTTTCACTCATTTGCTTTCTAAATCTTTTCCAGACTGGGGGGAAATCAGGAGGGAGTGAGGGTGAGATTGGTAAGCACAGGCGAAATACATATTTTGGTGCTGTCATTAATGCGGCTGAAGGAGGAAAGAAAAATGCAGAATTGTTGCTCAGATTATCTTGTGTGAAGTTTCTTGCTTCTTTCCAAAGCTGTAAGTTTCACGAGGCAGATGCGGTACAGTCATGATCCCCCTGTCCCTCCCCCCTCCCCCCCCCCCAGCGCGAAGCACTTGGGGTTTAGGAAGTAGTTCGTTGAATTGACTGATAGATCAGAATCCAGAAGGAGCCATGTTTTAGACCACTGCTGTCCCGTTTCTCTAGAAAAAGAATCCTCTCAGCAGCATCAGGTCTTTTAGTCCCATGAGACTCCTAGTTGCCCATTTTATAAGGGGTACATGCAGGCAGGATGTCTAGCTCTCAAAAGAAGTCTTGGACGCCATTGGCTAGCAGTGCCCCCATTGCACTGCTCCAGGATGAAGGGGTCCCTGTGCGTGTGTCTCTGTCTCTTCCCCTTTCAAGCCCGAAGTACATGCCTATCCCTCCTCCCCAGTGTACACAAAATGTTGAGCTGCAGGTGTTAATTACAACATTAATTGCAACGTTAATTACAACTGAGGGCTCTCCCCAGGGACCCACCCCCACCCTGCCAAGGCAGCCAGGTGTGACTTTCAGGTTGGTTCTGGGATTGTCTGGAAGCTCACCTCTCTCTGTACTCCCTTCCTTTCCCTCCTCTGCCCACAGCCCTCTGCATCTCTTGGTCTCACCAGAAACAAAGCCCCTGCAGGCTGAGGCCAGGAACAGGGGCACCTGGGACAGCATGGAGCTAGGACCCGACTGAATTCCAGATGGCAGCTATCCTGGGAAGCAGAGGACTCAGGGAGCCAATCTCCAATGGGTAACTTAAAGGAATCCTCTGGACTCAGGTCTAGTGCACCTTGTATCTCTTCTCCAGAGAGCTACCCACCCTGGGAAACTGAGCCCTTGTTTGACCTCTGGTTTGAGTCCTTTCTGAGCTCCTATTCTGATTAGGTTACACCCCACAGGCTGTGCCACAGCGGAGCTAACCAACATTCAAACACTTTAACTTGTAGGTTACAGTACTCAGTTAAGAATATCGAGTCCTCTCAAGACATTTGATGCCTAGCTCCTAGAAACAGAGTCCTTCACCCCTTCTCTTCTCTCTCACGAAACTTAGTTTTCATGCCCTTCCAAATATTCCTGCTAGTTTTTCCCCACAAAGGTATTGGTATTTATTCCTACCTCCTGTGTTCCCTGGGCTGATTATAAATGTCTACTGAATTTAATCCTCGATAGATAGGAGACAGAGGATCAGAGAGGTTAAGTTTCTTGCCTAGGGTCACACAGTCAATAGGTAGAGTTATTCTGTGAGGTGTAAGATCACCTGGAGAGCAGCCCCTGCTTCTGGAGGTTAGGTGGAAAAGGAGGGTGACAATGCATCCAGTGAAGATGATGAAGATGGCAATGACAATGGCAGTGCTTTACATTTGCATAAGACTTTACAGCAACGCTGCTGGGCTCTGCAATGAACAAGAACTAAGAGAAGAGGGACTGTGTCCCTACCCTCCTCTAGTACAGGATGGCACCAATCACAGCTGGAGGGACATGAAAAATCCTTTGCCACCAGGCTGGGTCTGGGTGGAGATGGGGCAGGGTTCCTGATGAGAAGCTTCCCAGACAGCCCATAGCCTGGGTCCCCTGTGTGGACCAGGACTTGTCACAGAAGGACCTTCAGTCCTTCCTCGTTCTGAATAGTGGGTCCAGCCAGTGACTGTGAGGCCCAAAGGCAGAGTTTGGATGTGGAAGTCGAGGAGGCAGCAGAATAAGCTCTCTGCAGTGTCCTCCTCCACACTGGGTTGAGGTCAGTGACTCTCTTGAGTTTCTCTGGGAGTAGCCTGATTGTCAGGATACCAGTTCCTTTATCTTCAGTCATTGACAGCACCTGTCCCCCTGGCCACCCTGCCCACTGTCTGTCTACCTGTTTTTCCCCTTCCCCACAGCTGCCGGTGGTCATGAGCTATTTAAGGCTTCATCTCAGGACAGGGCAGGAGGGCTTAGCTCCTAGCTTTCGGCCACTTTCTCCATGGCCCCTCCCCCTGGGGGTTCAGAGGTTAGAAGCCCTGGAGGCACAAACAGGAGCATGTAGTGCTCATGGCGGACATTTAATCCCATCATCACTGCTTCATGGAAACAGAGAGTATGGAAAGGAAGGCAGATCAGCAGTCAGCCCCCAGGCAGGGCAAGTGGCCCGAGGGTGGTACTGAGTGGCTCTGTTCCTTCCCATCTACCATCCCTCCTGACATCCAGTGAGGAAGGCCCTGTGATTAAGGGAATGATTTACAGTTCTGCAGTAAAAGTTGCAGAAGCACAGCCCTGGTGTGGATTCGTGGCACTCAGTGAAATGACCTGCTTATCCATCCTCCTGTCCTGAACCCCAGTGAACCCCCTGAGCCCAGTGTCCCCTCTGTCTGCACCTCAGAGCTGCAGTATTGGCTGCATACACAGGGCATGGAGGGCATGGCTCCTCTGGAGTGATATTTTACCTGGCCTGGTTCTCGAGCACTTAAAACCCAGCAGGGGTGGGTGATATGAAGAAAGGCCCCATCCAGTCCTATCCTAACCCCAAACCTCCACAGACCCTTTGGGTGGGTATGGTTTAGTTGAACAATTTCCCGCCCCCCCCCAAAAAAAGTGAATTTTGTTCCCTACTTCCCTCTGGCTGAGTTCTGAGGAGACCAGCATGACCACTTGGGTGGACCCAGGGAAGAAGCCAGGTGCTGACAAAGTCATTCACCAAAAAGAACATGACCCTAGAGCTGTGATTGGTGCCACCCTGTGCCAGAGGAGGGTAGGGACACTGCCCCTCTTCTCTCACTTCTTGTCCCATTTCAGAGCCCAGCAGTGGACCGCCTAGAGCTGGGACAGGAGAAGGGTAAGTTTTGTTTCTAGCTACCTTCCAGAAGCTTCCTTCCCCCTTCCACCTGTCCATATGGCCCCTTGTATCCCTTCAAGAACATACCCCCACTCTTGACGAGGCTGGTGGCCCCAGTTCCATTGCTCCCAACAAGGAACATTATTGGGTTGAAGAAATGAGCAGCATGGAAAAGTCAGTGGAAAGAAAATGTGTTTTCATCACAGCAAAAGCAAAAGCTGATTTAGTTTTTTGCACTGACCCCCTCGTTTTTCATATGAGAAACCGCTTTCGGAAGGGATAGAGGGTCTGCTCGAATCACCCTGTCACTGAAGCTCATGGGTGTCACCTCAGGAGGTGGCAAGGGGCCCTCCAAGGAGGCTGATGTGCTGGGGATACTGTGCAAACCACTTAACCTCTCTGAGAATCAGAGCAAAACTAGGAACGGGCCAGGTCCAGAGATGGTAGTAGGGACCGACGGAGATTGCCTACATGAAAATATGTCTGAGCTGGAAAACCGAAATGAAATGGAAGGAGTTGGCAGATCAGGTAGGGATGGGGCCCAGGCATCCGCAAGCACAGCCCTGTTCCAGCACCCCACATGCTTTCCACCAGAGCCTGCGGCTCGGCAGGCACCAGCCACTGCATGCAAATATTTCCCTCGCTGCAAGGGCCAGTCTCCGCTACCACATCCTTTCACTCTGGCTTGTGGGACCCACTGCCTGCTGGAGGGTCAGCACAGACACTCCCCTCCCCACCCTAGGAAAGAACTGTTACCCTCAGTTCCGCACCCTGTAAGCTGCTCCTACACCTTTGTGTGAATTAAAAACAGGTTCCAGACAGGCACGACGGTGCGTGCCTGTAAACAGCAGCCTAGGAAGCCGCGGCGGGAACTGGGGATCATGGTTCGAGTCCCGCCTGGGGCAACGTAGCAAGACCTAGTTCCAAAAAAATTGCTGGGCATGGTGGCATGCGCCTGTCATCCCAGCTACCTGGGAAGCTGAGGCTGGGGATTGCTTGAGTCTGAGGTATCCCAGGCAACATGAGCCTGCGGTTCCAAAATAGCGAAATGGTGGACAAAAATAGCGAGATGTAGTCTCAAAAAAAAAAAAAAAGGTTCCGCAGCAGAGGGAGAACAGCCCTGGCATGGACAAGCTCCCTCCTCCAGGTGGAGGCCCTTGCTCCCCCTCCTCCCCCCCCATTGTGAGGGGCACAGATAGCTTCCAGATGTCCCAGCAGCCTCAGCCTGGTGATCTCATCCAATGTCTAAGCGGCCATTAGAGTTACGAGGCCTGTCTATCCCCAGCAACCTTCCACGCTGCTCTGCCCAGGACCTTTTCGTGACAAAGTGACGTGGATAAACAGAACAGACCGGGAGTTAGAAGATGTGAATCCTGCTTCTGGGATACAATTTTCTAGCTCTGTCCCCTGAGGAGTTCCCTTAGCCTCCCAGAACCCTAGTTTCCCCATCTGTCCAAGGGGCATGGCAATTAGTCTCTAACAGGGTTTCCTAGGAGTCATTTTGTAAAGTGGAAATCAGGACACAGCTCTGAGGATATTCTCAGAGGTACTAACAAAATTTAAAAATTAACCTATGGCTAAGAGGGCACAATGACGACATTGAAGCAAAAGGAAGATTCTGCAGATGTTTTCACACCATACACAGGAATATATTCTTATAGGTCAAATAGCTCTGAATCAAGTCAGGAAAGTGAGTCTAGGATGAATGCCAGGGAGAAGCCTGTCCTGGGGTGGTATGAGGGTGGGGTGTCCTTGGGCAGCCGCCCACATCCCACAGAGGGGCAACTTGAAAGGCAGGGCCCAGAAGCACACAATGGATTGGTGAGGTTTTCCCAACAGCCTACAGAAGATTAATATTCCAGGTAGGATTTTCCCAAGAGGGATATGTCACCGCAAAATTAAAATGGACAAGATAAAAGGAGGGTTCCTATGTACCTCCCCCATTCTGTGTATATAGGTAAAGCTTTCGTGCCCCAGTAGGACAGTTTAAAAATACACCTGGTGTGGAATTAGCTCTCCAATAATGAAAAGTGCTTCCGTATCACCTTCTCTGAAAATATGTATTCGAAGAGGATGAAATGTTATGGGGGGGGAGTCTTTGTGTCCGGATACTGGGGTAATGACAGAGCCCCTGCCTCCTTGGTGAACAGGTGACGCCCCTACTGAGCATCAGTGACACCCCGTCTACGCAGTGGACTCGGTCCAGTTTTCTTTCTATTAATCTGATTTGGTGGTGGAATTCCATGAAAGTTTGATCCCGTTCAAGGCCAAGGGGAACAGAATCTGGTCACTTAGAGACTGTGTTTGCCAGAAACAAAAACTGTACTTTAGCGATTCAGGGACACAAATCCATAGTGACACAGCGCAGGCACCATCCTCTGTCCTGAGATCTTTGAGAAGTGAAGTGACCCCTAGCAGGAGAGATTGAGGGGTCCCGGGCTGAGGGGTTTCAAAGGGCAGGAGCCCAACTGCTGAGAAGCGGTGGCTTTGTCTTACCAAAACCCAGGGGAGTCCCTTGTGGGTTCCAGAATTTTCCCCACCTCCCCTCTTTCCCACAGGCGGTTTCCCTGAAATGAAAGAACTGTGATACATCGACTCCTTCAAAAGTGGTTTTTAAAAATGCATGAAACGCAAGATTGAATGCCCTACCCAGCTCCACCTCTGACCCGCGCCCACACAGTAGCAGCTGCGGTCTTGGGCCAGGCTGCCAGTCCCCGCAAGGAAGCTGGCCTCCAGGCCAGGGAGGCAGAGACTGTCTCCCTCCCAAATGGCTTCCCCCACCCCATTTCCACCTCTTTTTCTGACCCCCAGCCCAATAAACAACAGTGGTTTGCTCCTCTTTACTACCCACCCCTCCAGCACAGAGGTATATTTATAGAAAGTAAGCGAAGTCCACAGGCAGAAATCTACCTACGGGGTCTGTGGTGGAGGGTGGGTGGGTTGAGGTAGAAGGAGGGGTCGGGGGAAATGACCTTAGGAGTCCAACAAATTTCTTCCAGATGTGGCCCTTAAAATTTCTCCACTATTTTTTCTCATCTTGCCCCATTTTACTAAATTTTTCTTCTACCATTCTATTTTCCCTTATCCTTTGCTCTTTTTTTCTCTTTCTGCTATCTGAAGGCACTTATATAAGCAGTTATACTTTCATGTGCATATTAAAGTTACTCATTGATTAAATTAACTTGTCACACAGAATATATTTTAGTCTAGATGCATAATTTTTGAAATCCTAGTTTTTGCCTTTCTTCCTCTTAAAGAATTTAGACCACCTCATTCATTAAAATGGCTATTACCCAAAGTGTTAATAACAAATATTGGCCACGATGTGGGGAAACTGAACTTTAGGAGGGACTAAAACAGTATGCAGCCATGGTGGAAAACAACTTGGCATTCCTCAGAAAATTAAAAATAGAACAAATAAATCACCCAATAATTCCAAGTGTGGGTATATGCCCAAGAGAACTGAAAGCAGGATCTTGAAGAAATACGTTTACAGCCATGATCACAGCAGCATTATTCATAACAGCCAAAGGTGGAACAATACCAGTACCCCTCCACAAATGACTGCCTAGTTGAAAGTGGTCTGCCAGGACTGGGCACGGTGGCTCGTGCCTGTAAGCTTCAGCCTATGAAGCGGCCGGGGCTAGGGATTGCGGTTCGAGTCCCACCTGGGGCCCGTAGTGAGACCTAGTTCCAAAATAATAGCTCGGCATGGTGGCGCGCGCCTGTAATCCCAGCTACCTGGGAAGCTGAAGCTAGGGATTCTTGAGTCTGTGGTACCCCGGGCAGTGAGAGCCTGCGGTTCCATGGCCAAAAATAGCAAGACCTAGTCTCAAAAAAAAAAAAAAAAAAAAAAAAAAAAAAAAAAAAAAAAAAAAAAAAAAAAAAAAAAAAAAAAAAAAAAAAAAAAAGTGCCAGGGAATGGAATGTTATTCAGTCATAAAAAGGAAGGAAATCCTGACTCATGATACAATACAGAGAAACCCAGAGGACATTATACTAGTGCAATGGGCCAGATGCAAAAGAAAACCATTCTATAGGAGCCCACTTCTCTGAGGTTTGATTCGCCAGATCCACGGAGATAGAAGACAGAGAATGGTCGCCAAGGCCTGGAGCGGGAGTGGATGGAGAGTCAGTAATTTCACGGGAGTGGACTTTTACTTTTGCAAGATGAAAGTGGTTCTGTGGTTGCCACAACACTATGAATGGACTGCCTGCCCCTAACTGGACATTTAGCAATAGTTACGATGATGGATTTTATGGGAGAGAAGCATAGGATGCAAGCTGTTTTAGGCATGAAGGCTATGTGTATGGGGATCTCTACTTTGCTCCTGTCTGTGTTTGTGAGGGTGCTGGAGACGGTGGACTGGTTGCAGGGGAGGAGCTGGGAGCCAGCTGCTTGTCTCCAGAAAGGCTTAACCCCTGCAGCCCTGGGACAGTGGTGTCCTAGCCGGGCTGTGTGGTAGTTTACCATCAGTCCTCGCCTACTTTAGTGTGTCCAACATTTTCTACCTCTTTCAGAGGTAAAGGTAGACAACAACCTGTACAGTTTAGAAGTTGATGTGAGCACAGAGAAAAAAAATCACACAAAAACAACAGGTTGATGGGGTTTGTGAAGCCTCTCATCTAGCAGGAGGGGAATTTTCCTCCCTGATCGTACAGGCTGTTTTCTTCATGTGCAAATCATAAACAACCTCTTTGACCAGGGTTAACCCCACATGGGGGACACCCCACCCTCCAAAACCTCCTTATTGAACTGAAAGTTCGCCCCCGGTGGGAGGTGGGAAACCATCTCACAGACACCCTCAGAAGGTGGGTGTGAGGGAAGGAAGCCCAGGTGGTGGTGTTGTGCAGGATACCCTGCTGGTAGCAGCCAGGTGAGCGAGTCTCACAGTTATAAAGGTCTCCTTCCTGGGGTGCTGTGGGGTCTGCTGAGGGCAGAGAGCAAGGTGACAGGGGAAGAAAGGGATATTTTTTGGAGTTCATATGTATCATTCCACTTTAGGGCAAGTGAAAATGATTTCCATGTCACACTCAAAACTCTTCTGCCTCCTCCTCACTCCTGTTTTCATAATTTGTCTTTCCATCTTCCCCTTTCTGTTTCAGTATGTTAGAAGCAGCTGTTATTAATTGAGTCCTTCCTCTTGACCAGCCCCTGTGTGAAGGTCTAATGTGGGTTAGTCTTGGGAGTCTTGCAAGAACCATATGAGATAGGCACTACTGTGCCCATTTTACAGGTGGAGATGCTGAGGCTTAGAGAGGCTCAGTGACATGTCAGCAGAGATTTGAACCTCGGTGGTTGGCCTTCAGAGGCCAGACTTGCTATATTGCAATCTTTTCTGCAAATTCTCCTCCCTCCTTCTGTTTCATTCTTCTTTTTCCAGAGGTAGGAGGCCTGGTGATAAGGGTATTGGTAGGGAGTGGGGAGCATTTTGACTCACAGGGAGAGGAAGAAGGCAGCAAGGCTCATATTCATGTCACAAATGTGGATTTATTTCCTGCCTGACTCTTCCCGAGTGAGTCTCTTCCTGAGTTACAGTACAAGAAGGATCCTTACTGATCATTTCTGTCCAACCTCCCCTTACTGGGCAGTGACAATAAAATCAGAGATGTCAAGGGCAGACTACCAGTAAGACCACACAGCTGATTTAGTGGTAGACCCAGAAGCTGGCTGCCTAATTTTGAAATGCTTCCTGTAGGCCTTCTCATGCTAGCTTAACCTATCCGGATAATGTAGTCCTCCAGGAAGTCCTTACTGAACACTTTCCCCCTGCCAGACTCAGACTCAGCAAACCTCACCTCAAACACCTGAGAGACATTTAGTTTTATTGAACCTGTGGACATTCTTCCCCACTCTCAGTTGTGGAGCATCAGGACAGCATAACGAGGATGCTATTTGAGGAGATCATAGGGTGCTCTGGACTGAGTCTCCCCATCATAGTTAGGGGAGCAGGACAAGCAGGCACACTTCAGAGATATTGCAGGTTTGACTCCAGATCCTTGCAATTAAGGAACTATTGCAATAAAGCAAATCATGTGCATTCCTTGGTTTCCCTGTGCACATAAATGTTATGTTTATGCTATCCTGCAGTCTATTAAGTGTGCAATTGCATTACGTCTAGAAAACAATGCACACACCTTAATTAAAAGTGACATAGAGACAAAGTGAGCACTAGCTGTTAGAAGAATGGCACCAACAGACTTGCTCGATGCACAAACCAGCATTTGTAAAAACCTCAGGGTCTACAACACGCAGTAAAGCATAGCACAATAAAACATTTGACTTGAGGATGGGAGGGGTGAGGGAGCAGGTGGCTGGGGAGCAAACATGTTTCTGAAGGCCCACGCTATCTCTCTGCATTTGCTGTGAGTGGCCATACAGCTGGAAGCCCCTGGACCAGCTCTGCAAGCCCCTGCCAAGACCTGAAGGGGTCAGGTATTCTCTTCCTACACTGGGAATGGTAGAGATTTGGGATACCTTAGAGACTGTGTTGGGTTGGTTTGAAGGTTTAGAGTCAGTAAAGGCAATGGTTTCTCCACACCAGTTTGAGCAGGACCTTGGTGTAAACCATGTTTTTCACTGGGGCAGTTTATCCAGCTTACCCTCATCTGCGAGGAGGGAGTAATTCCTTGCCCCGTTGACCTTTCAAGTCTGCAGTGAGGGTCAAATCCTAGTGTGCATGCAGAGGGGAAATCCTAGTGAAAAGCACTGTTCTTACCTTGCTCTGTGAAATGTCTTTACATGCCTACACTGCTGCATTGTTAGCAAGCTCAGATGAGATCATGATTGTGTGTTTCTTGGAGGCTGGGAGCTTTGCCTTGTATTTTGGGTCTCTGATACTGGATACAAAGTAGTTGTTAATGTCACAGGTGTGGAGGATGAGGGTAGTATCACAAATTCAAGATGAGGTAGTAGTGACCAGTAAAAGCACGGGCTCCTTGTAATTCTGAGCTGGAAGAGAGGTTCAAGGCCTGTTCCATTATCAGCACAAAGGTTTCTGGTAACCAGAGCCCTCATGAGGCTGGACCCAAGAGGGCTGGAAGTTGGCGCTTTCTCAGTTTGGTGGGTACATACCCACCCAAGCACAATAGGAACCGGCCTTCCAGACACAGCAGGGAGGACTGCAGGCCATAAGGAAGTGACAGTGACTTCCCCTGTCTCAGAGGAATTTTCAAAGTCTAGTGCAAGAAAAAGCCTTGAACAGCAACATAGAGATTAGGTTGTGGCTTTGGAATGAAACAGTCCTGAGTGTAAATTTAGGCTATTTATAAGTCATTAGGTCTGAGACACATTATATAACCTCCAAGTCTTGGTTTCTTTGTAAAATGGAGGTATCATGAGGCTGTCACCTGTGGACCTTTGAAGGGAATAATCACGATGGCAGATGGGGTGTGCTCAGCTTTTAGCTTGGCACTGAGTAGGTCCTCATTACATAATGCAAGGTGGGGGGGCCGGCATACTGATGAAACAGATGGACCAGAGCAGCCCTTATTTTATCCCTGTAACCTTGCACAGTACTTGGCACATAGGAATGCAGCGAGTGGTTTGTGGGATAAATGTTATCAAGTAATACTTCTGCTTTTACTTCCCTTTGGTAAATTCTCAGCTCAGTTGCTAGTGTGAGCTTGCATCTCTTTTCTCCAAGTCCTTGACCTCCATATCACTGGGTACAAAATGTTCTCTGGGCCCTTAAGCAATTGTCATCCTTCATGCCCCCTTCTCCCCACTGAAAATTAGTCCCTCCGACCTCACCTCCTACCAGTTGCCCATGCCTTACCGGCCTTCATACACGACAGGCTCTGCAATGCTGCCACAGACTCCTCCTCGCTCCCACATGACTGCTCTGCCACTTCCTTCTAGCTCTGAGTCTCCTCTCCCATCAGCCACTCAGTCCTGACAAGGCTGCCCTTTCTGTGTCACACTATCCCCTCACATCACACGTCCCCCATAGTTCCCCCATTGACTTTTCTTCTTAGCATTTACCATTTACACTGTTTTATTCATTCACTTACCTTGTATGCTGCTTGTCTGCACCACTGAAAGATTAGCTTTTATAAGGCCTGAGTTGGTTTTCCTTTGGTCTGCTTTGCTCAAAGTTGTTTTCAAAGCTCCTAGAATCATTCCTGGCATACAGTAGGAACCCAACAAATATTTGTTGAAAAATAAGCAAAATTAATAGATAGGTTGTTGCTGGATTTCCTTTGTTGGTGTATTTTGTTGTTTATTTTACATGGTGAGAGTGGAATAAAGCAGGAAGTAGCTGTGTGGCAAGTTGTCCATCACTGCAGTGTCCCTGAGGGCTCAGGTTCCCACCCATTACTATTAGGCAACAGCAGTATTGGAAGAGGGTCTAGATGCCAGAATGCTGAGGGCACCTCCAGCTTTGATTGCACCCAGTGGGTCCTGCAGTGGCTGAAGCAGAATCATGAGAGCCCGGCTGCTCTTCCTCTCCCTGCTCAGCCCTTGACCTGCCTGGCTCTGGGTCTGCTCAAAAGCAAAGCTTGCCATCAGTTTCTGAAGCAGTGAGGTTTTGTATCACTTTGACCTGGAAACCTGCTCCATCCTGAGGAGGGCCTGACTCTTGTACAAAGTGGGACAGGAAGCAGGACGAGAGAAAAGAAAAGAACAGCTGGTTTTCAGGCAGAGAGGGAAATGAGCAGGTCAGCTGGCAAGCTGGGCTTCCCGGGAGGGAGGAGGAACGCTGCCAGGCCAGACAAAGTGTAAGCAGGGAACACTTGGGTTAGAAGGCTGAGATCTGGGAGCTGTTCCTAAATAGCCTCCTCCCATTTCCACCTTTGGGAGGTGCCTTGGGATGAGAACACCAGGTCTACCGTGGACCTATCACTAACCTCTCTGGGTCTGATTGCATGGCTGCAAATGGTTATTGGCCCTGTCCCTTGGGTAGCAGGCTAGGAGGGGATGACATGTACTGTGACACGATGAGATGGCCATCAGACGGAGTTTAGAAAACTTCTGCAGGGAGGTAGGTAATGCAAAGGCCTATGAGGGTACCTGGGTGGGCCCCAGGAAGCAGGAACATTGACAGCGAGAGAGATAACAGGGATACGACTGCTAGGAAGTTATGCCCAGGAAATCACCCAAAATGTGGACACAGATATATGCACGGGAATGCCCACATTCATAATTCCTCATAATATAAAGCCATTTAAATGTCCAACAGTAGGCAGTGGGAGAATAAATTATGATACTCTATAGATGCTAAAATTATGTACAGAAATATTTAACAGGAAAACAGGGCTACGATTTATTGTGAAGTGACAAGAACAGTTACAAAGCTAAATGCACATATTCAAACCTAGAAGGATAGTCACCAACATATTCATGAGTCTTAGTGGCAACAGTTTTCAAAATGATCTCTTCTTTCTCTTTCTTTTTTTAAATATATATTTCCAGATTTTCCACAATAAGTATGCGTTGACCTTATAGTCATTAAAATATGAAAAATATTAACTTTCAAAGTAATTTTTTCAAAAAAAGTTAACTTTCAGAAAACAAAATTCTTTCAATTTTAAATAAGATGCAGTGGAATTGCTGACTTTCAGGTCATCTTTGGCTTATTTCTCATTTTCTTTGCTATTTTAGAACAGAAGAAACTTTCTTGGTGGTAAATTACTATATTAAGTGGCAGCATTAATAAATGAGATCAAGAAGATGGTAAGTGTTCTTGGAATTTGATTCAGAGACAGTACTAATATCTTTGGCTATCTGATGTCCTAGAACTTAAAGTTGATATAAGACAAACCAACAATAAATAAAATAAAACACAGCAGTCACCACCACAGGAGGAAGAGCACCAAGCCGAGAGTCAGTAGATTTAGGATTGCAAACTCTCAATTGGAACAAACTCAGAATTCCTTATTCAAGGAATAGGGAAGTTAATTTAGAACCTGAATTCCACTTCTGAATCGTTCTGTTTCAACCAACCTTTTAATTCTACCACCTTGTTCTTAGGGCCAATGAATAAAGTGGTTGGGGTAAGAGATCTCCAAGGTCCTTTACCAAGCTTCCCTGCTGCAAAAGGGAGAGAGAGATTGTGCTGGGGAAGTCTCCTTTGCATTTTTACCTGTCCCAGCCAAATATTCCATGGAGGAGGAGCTGGCCCTTTCACCTTGGTGTCTAGCATAGACCCTGCTGGAGAGGGCTGCTGGGTGCAAGTAGCTTAGTCCTGGGTATGCAGGACTGTGGCAGCCCTCAGACCCCTCCTGTCCACAACCTTTCTGCTAGTCCTTGCCTAACCCAGCAACTGCTGTGGTTCAGCAGTTTCAATCTGTTCACATTTCTATCCCTTTGTAACTCAATGACTTGCTGGTTTTCATAGCCCAGATCAATTGAGCTGCTGAAATAATCAATGCCTTGTTGTCTTTGCAAGAATCTACATTTCCCTAACCATTTGTTCTGGAATCAGTGGTCCCCCAAGAGCAAGAGGAGCAGGACAATTGGGGTGAGATAAGGTTGTTGGGGCTGTGAAGAGGAGGTGAGAGCTTCAGGAGTGCAGGCTACCCTCGTAACCAGAGATGGACATGACTACTAGCAGTTCTCCTGGAGAGAACGCAGATCTATTGGCATTTCTACTTATCTGTTTAATTATTTATTTTCTAAAAATTATAGTGATAGAAAAAAAATTTTTTTGGTACAGTGTGCCTGATGGCATTGGGCCCTTCACACACATTAACTTTAATTTTCCCAACAGCCATTCACCGTCAGCAAAGTCATCTTCATTTTATAAGAGAGAAGACTATTCTCAGAGTTTTAGTAACTTCTCCAAGGTCATATAGCTAAGGAGTGATAAAGCCAGAATTTTAATTTAGATTTGGTTGCCTCAAAAATCTATGCTTTTTCCATTTCCTGCTGAGACTGACCTCCCTAAACTCCACCATCTATGCAAAGATGCAGATGGAAGTAAGAAGACTCTTGCTATCAGGAGCCCCCCAACATCAAGTGGTCACTTTCTGTGCTCATTCGAAAGGTCATGCCATCATTTAAATGGATACAGTGGCTCAGCTGCCAGTTTCCTGCACTGGTCAGCTTGATGACCAAAATGAAGTCAGGTTGATCGCCCATCATGGCCCAGTCCATCACTAAGTGATTGGTCAACAAAAATGATGACCTCAGCCCACGATTTCTTGGCCAGGGTAGAATTTTGCCTTAACAGTATCTAAAGGCATTTGCTGTCACAACTTCAGAAACCATTGGCATCCGGTGGATGGTGGTCAAGGTTGATGCACGAACAGCCTCTTACCTTGCAGAATTACTGCCCTCTAATGCCATCATGCAAGGCTGAGAAAACCCACTTCCCATACTAGTCAAGGGGGATTTTATGCAGGCAAATATATGCAAGAGCAGCTCTTTTATTCCAGGGAAATTTTCACTAGGCTTAAACTGCCCACAATTTAGCTGTGACTGAGGCACATATATTCTGTTAAGGTTTGTCAGTGGGCATTATTTATTTCCTCTGATTTGTCTTATTCAAGAGTGGCCCATGGAATTTACTTAGGCTTTCTCTGGGTTAAAATCAAGAATGGAAAAATTTTAGAAGAAAACAAGCAGAAAAATGCAAAATATGTGTAATAATGGAAGCTCCTGGGTAACTCTTGAGTGTATTCTTTTCTACAAGGTTTCACACCCCCGCTAAATAACCCCCTCCAAGTCACAGACATATATATGACCTGCCCACATGTAACTGTGTAAGAAGAGAGCTTGGATTTTGATACAGAAGAATGGAATTCAAATGCTAACTACCAATAACTAATCTTGAGCCAATCACCTTCTTTAAATTTTAGTTTCTCCATCAAAGAGGGTTATCGCCACTCATTCTAAAGGGCTAGAGATCTACCACCAAATAATTCAGGCACCAGCACTACACAGACTGCAAAACACGACCTCACTGCTCACCTGGTGATGATTATGTCCAACAGGTTTTGTAGCACATGGATTCGATTCTTTTGATTAGACTTTCCCACATTATAGCTGCCTATGCAACCTTTTCCCAGGTAGTACTCTCTTCTACTGCACTGGAGACTATTGTTTATATAGTGAAATGGAAAATTGAATTCTACTTATTTTACTTATGATACAAAGGTAGTTATTCTGAGAGCACACTACATCCCTTTCCATCAGTCTTAGGATGACAAGACAATGTTTACAATTCAACTTTTCGTTCTCCAAGCAATGTAACTTGCATCATCCAAAGCTTGATCGTCCTACTGTAATTCTTTCCACCTTAGCTCAGGTTCATGGCTCTCAAATTCTTGTTTATGTTTCTCTTCCCTTACAAGGCACTGGATTTTTCATTTCAAAGTCAACACAATTTCAAGATTCACAAAAATGTTTAAAATAGAAAGTACCATCCTTTGATTACAACCTGAGTCTCTGGATGGATTAGAAAGGTGGCCGGCAGGCACTGTGGCTCGTGCTTGTAAGCTTCAGCCTATGAAGCGGCCGGGGCCAGGGATCGCGGTTCGAGTCCCGCCTGGGACCCGTAGCAAGACCTAGTTCCCAAAAAAAAAAAAAAAAAAAAAAAAAAAAAA